>PYHW01010834.1:95313-131570 GCA_013186435.1 Turdus rufiventris | reverse complement strand
TAATGTTTTCTTTGTATCCTTCAAAATGTTAGCCTTTTTTCCCTCCTCCTAATCTTATCTCACAGCAGGAAATGAATAAAGAATTTTAATGAGTGCACTAAGAATTTGGCCGTTGTGGAGCCCATGACATAAAATAAATTGTTGCATTGGCTAGAAATTTTAAATTGTCAAGGCAAAACCACTATAACTGCACATGGAGGGCAGAGCACAGCCAGAGCAGAAATTGGTGAGCACCTCAGAGCAGGGCAGTGGAACATAACAGGTGTGTGGAAAAAGGGTGGGTGCCCACAGGGTCTACATGAATGGAAGAAAGGCCTGAAATGACAGAACTCATTGACAAGATGATTGTCTTCAAATGTCCAACCAAAATTGAATATTCTTTGCAACATCATGGCTTAACTCCCCAGTAGTGTAGGTTTGTTTGATAGACCATAAGTACTCAGGAAAAAACTAATGCTGTACTTCCAAAACACTTCTGAGCCCTAGCCACTAGTATAGATCAAGCGAACTAGTGACAGAGCCCATCAGGAAGAATGCGCACTTTAGTTTCTAGCCATCCTGAAGCATTCCTGGAGCATTGCAGGAGCACCCACAACAGCAACTCTGTACAGACAATCCATGAACATTTGCAAGCCTTCATGATAATCCATGAAAAAGTGCAAAACACCAATGCCAGAGCACAAAATGTCAATAAAACTCTTCCTTCTCATCTCTGCTTCAGAGAATCTTTCATAACACAAGCAAAAGCAATCAAGTGTACATAATTACAAACACCCTTTTCCCAAGAAAGAGCTGGAGCAAAATCCACCCTTGTGTCCCAGCCACCTGCCATCTTCTCTCTTACACACGAAGGCAACCATATCTAGGGAAGGATGGGTGACGAGGAAGAACAGGAAGAATTGGGAACAGTTCTGACAGACCACACCTGAAAGCTGGCTGGAACAAAAATAGAGCCAAAGTGAGGAACTGGTGACACTACATTGGTGTGCCCAGCTATAGGCATAAAAGGGTCTGTTAGACAACCTCATTGCCTTTGTGAATCTTCTAAGCTCACTATCATTGTTATTTAAACTCTCCTGAGGGCATAGAGGGTGAAGGGCATAGAGGGGAGGGTGGAGGGCAGCAGGGATGAATTTGAGGAAGAGGTGGTGCAGGTTCTTAATGCCATGGTGTCACATCCATTCTCCCATCTACACTGCCACCAGGACATCTCCTGGAAAAAGAACCTTAAAGAAATAAGGATAACCTGTAAATGATTTTGGGGGGAAAAAAGTGAGCCTGAATTTTTATGAAGAGTCGTAACAGCTCAGTCTGCACAGCAAAGAAACTGACTGTAAGATAATGATGCAAAAATTGTATTTGTTGTGCCTCACCTCCTTTGTACTACCTGGGGATGCTCTGTGAAAACACAACCTTCTTGATTTTGCCTGTCTTGTAAATGAGGAAAGACGTTATTTCCCACAGGGTGGTGCTGCTGTGTTGCCTGGCCTGCCGACATAGGGAGCAGGTTGAGCTCAGACGAAATGAAACACATGTTTTCAAGAGTCCAAATCTATTGGGCAAAACTAGAACTGCACAGAGGCTGAACACACCTCTCAATTCACACCCAAGTATGAATACATCACTGAAGCTGGTGCAGTGTAGGGGGGAAAATGAGTGAAGATAACCCTTCAGGAAATATCAATTTAAGACTCAAAAGCACCCTCTAAAGTATATAGAAAATTTTACTGAAATACACCAGAATAATCACTAAGAAGACAGTATTATTTATTGAGGCAAATCTCACAAAGGACTTTGCTATGCTCACCATGAAGTAGTGTTAGAGTTTAAGTTAAACAAGCTCTTCCTTCTCACATAAATTTGTAACATTTTAGAAAGAAAACAAGGCATTGTTGTGGCAATATAAAATACATTCACCATATGGTAACAGGGCCTTTGTCTTTCAGGATATAAATTATTATCCAAGCTGACAGGAATGTTTCAAGAATGCTTTTTCTGAAAAAAAAAAGAGTAATTTTTCAACAGAAGGTACTTGACTTTTCCAATGTTGTTTTCACACAACTTTCCAAGGCACTATTTATTAAATTTTCCCGATTATCACTAGAATATAAATAATTTCAAAAGAATTATTATTTCCCCATTTCAAACTGCACAGAATGGAGACAGATGGAATAACTTCAGCAGCTGTAAGCAGTTTCACTTACTCACATTGAATTTCTATCCATTGCACAGAACAGATCATAATCCCAGGTAGGATCCATCTGAGGTAGAATCTGTGTCGGACAGATGTTACCCCAAGCCAAGTCCCACCACACTGTCCTGGGAAGCCAGACAGGCTCAGCAGTGCAGTGCTTCAGGCCAAGTTCATATCCATCAATGCTTGTGTCCATCAGGGCTGGTGGGAACATAGAATTATAGAATCATTAAGGGTGGAAAAGACCCCCGAGTCCTCAAACATGCAGTGTTCACCTGGCAAATTGTTCACAGCTAGCTTGGGTATGTTGACTTATTCCTCTACTGAGCCATGCCAGGAAATGCTCTCCATGGAGGACAGGCTGAATATTATGATCTCTGAAGAAAAATATTGCCGATACCATAAATCATTCTTTAAAATTATTGTAAGGCAGAGACTTCTATACTGCGTTGCCTGAAATACTTCACATGGCAGGATGACGGTGTCCTGTTCAGCCTGGGTTGTGTGGAGCAGGAGCTAGAAGTTTGGCATGATGCTTCACCAGCCTGCATTGTATTCCCATTTCTTCCATTTGCAGGTCGCTTCCTGCTACGCTTCCTTCCTTTTGTTTCTCAGCGGGGGCATTCATGGCAGGGCTGCTATTTCCCAGTGTGTTTTATGCACAAAAGTCTTTATTCCAGTATATAAGCTTTTCTCCATTGACTTAAATCAGAGCAGAAACAGTGTTGGAAAGCCCTGAAAGAATTTTACCATTTTCTACAAAAAGTTTGTGGATAAAACCAGTTAAATGTTAACTGCTAAATAAGATATTTAAAAGAAGTAGTACTGCTTAAAATACATAAAGGGAAAAGCATATGAAAAAATCTTGAAATAATTTAAAAAATGCTAATAATGTATTACACAGTATAATTTACTATGATAAAAATGCATATAGCATTATTCCAACAGACTTCTACAATATGCAGTTCTGACATGAACAACAGGTGACGTGTTGTGATGTAAACAAAGTAATTGAATTTTTGTAAATTTATTTACAGTGATAATTTATAACTTGTTCAAAATAAATTATATTTTTGTTGACCACACTGTTCTCAGGTTTTTTTAATATTAAAATATTGTACTACGATCTAAAAAATTACATTCATCAGTAGTGATTAATAAAACCAATTCATTTTTTTCCCTAATTTTTCCTAGCTCATTAAGAAACACCCATGGATAAATTTTGTCTTTTTTTTAATGAGTATATGTTAAAAACTAAACTGGGGTCCAAGACTCAATTTTCATGCCGAGCTGAAGAAAAGTTATGTCATCAGCTTTAAAAAGATTTTGCACTGCTCTCAATTATTCCATGATCTGTGCACATAGATCATGCTGCTGGCTCTGACTACATTCCTGAAGCAGAACAGTGAGAAACACTTCATTTAAACACAAACAATTTTAATATTTTATATTTGAAATCACTTGGACAACAAAACTACCTGGTACACATGCTATTCATATATATATGTGTGTGTGTGTGTGTGTGAATATATATATATATATGTATATATATATAAATACATTATACTCCTATGGCTGTAGTCTTGGTCTAAATCAAATAGTTGAACATTAGCCTATGTTGCTTTCACTTCCAAGGCACAGAGTGGTAAAGGACACACAAAATGAGCAGCCATTGAACACACAACAAAACTACTAGTTCATTGTAAATGAAAATTATTTGGACTCTGATCAATTTGTTAATGAACAGAATATAGCTTGATACAGCATGAAAACATTGCAACTATTTGTATTGCAGAATGTAAAGTTTTCCAGTGCTGACAATGTTTTCACTCTGGAAATGTAGAAAATCCCAGTATTTATTAGACTATTAGTTACTCCATGAGCTACATTCACGCCCTAGCTCCTGTGAAGCAGCCAACTGGAATATAGTCCTCACACAAATAGCAGGAAACTGTCAGCAAGTCACAGCTCTTGTGTTCTAGCCATCAAGGCAAAGTGACCTGATAGCTCTTCAGATGGTACAGATGAGCAATTGGCATCACCTGAAGATGTGGCTTCTGGGTCTGAAAGGAGACAGATTTGCCACTGCAATACACAGAAACAATTCCGCCAACATCCCCTTAGCTATCAGCCTGTGGGGTGGGCAATCAGCCATCTGGTTGCATGGACTCTAAAGTTCTCTCATAGGTGCTGATTTTACAAGAGGAAGAGGCTTTGTGTTTGAAAACACAGGAGCCTCTCTGGTCTCTTGGGCTGCCTTTGGGCTTCCTCCAACTAATGCAGTTAAAACACATTTGTCTATCAGCATGCCTGGTCCCTTGGCACAAATTTACTCCCCTGCAGATAGCAGAGCCTTTCCAGGCATCACCACCACAGTACATTTTCCACCCTCAAGACAAGGATCAGCTGAAAGATCATACCCAGAATGTCAATGTTTAGAAATTCAATTTTAAAGGTATCCAGAAGAAAAAAGAAAGAAAGTAAAATTTGCTATAGAGCATGTAGGAAAGCAGGTCTAAAACCATATTTGAAATTAAATTGCAATGTATGTACAAAGTTCAGGCACATTGCAAAAATTAAAGCTGCTCCAGAGATACTTTCAGCATAAATCAGTTTCTTGACAGATTTTCTTAAAAAAAAAACTCACAAAACAAAAGCAAAATAAACAGATGACTTTGGCATTTGAAACACTTGTTTGCAAAGAGTTTTGTGCAGACTGATAAATGCAGGGATTTTTTTCGTGGTATGTGTGATTAGTCCATTGAAACATACTAGGCCACAAAATGAAAAAGCTTCTGTTATTAATAATATTTTTAAATGTAAATATAATTGTTCAGTTTTGGTGACTGATACCTGTGGAGTCAGCATTGCATTCCAAATAAATATGTGAACACTTGTATCTACAAACTCTATTTTCAGTCGAGCTTTCTTCTATTACTGCATTAACTTGATATTACTGTTGCTGTATGTAGATTTAAGCCAACTATAACACAACAGAAAAATCAAATTGAGAGATGTCTTGTTTCACAGGAGAAGTATCTTCAACAGTGTAACACCACAGAGCCACATCTGTCTCAGGCTGTGCCATACTGAATCTCAACAGCACTTGTCACCTGTTGCTGAAGCTGTTTGTATCCACAGCCAAAAATTCAACATCCCTTTGGTCTAATTCTGCTGTGACAGAATAAGCTATTGCTCCATTTGTCCAGATGTGCTGTTTCAAGGCCGTGTTACCAGTGAGGGTCTGCAAATGTGTTCTTTTGATTTTCTTTGCTAGTCTTGCAAAGCACAATAGTGCTGAACTAAATATCATAGAAAATCCACACAGGAGAAATGATGCAGTATAGCTGCCAGTTGTGTCCACAAGCCAACCTATAGGGAAAAAAAAAAACAAAACATTTTTAGAGGTCCACCAGTATTCTGGTGGACAATTTAGAAATCCTGTGACCCAGGAGTCACAGGATAAACTCCTGGAGTTATCACATATAGATACAATCAAACAGTACAGGTTTACATCACCATCACTATACTTTTACATCCTGGGGCAGAGAGGGATTTATTCTCAGCAGGCAAATAATGTCTTGATGGTTTTTGTTTGGAGGTCAAATCCACAAGAAAAGGCAGAGCAGTCATCACCACACCACTAAATAAACATCTTCCACCTGCATGGATTTAACTGGTGATCTTCAGAAGGCTTAGAGAGCTCTAAGATCTTCATGCAGAAACATTTATTAAGCTATGCCCAGGCTCATGCTTCGCCTAAACCAATTCTATTTTGCAATAATTTTTCCTATGGAAAATTAAATTAAAAGCTTCAGGGAATTAGACAAAATAAGTAAGATACATATACTTGGTTGTTGGAAACAGGTCTCCGACCTTCCACAATTTTAAGAACTGTGTCAAGTACTTTCTATAAAATAATGAGGATACAGATCTCATCCTTACTTCACTGTAATGGTACGGATAGGGAAAATGATGGCTAGATGTTACAGGGACAACCAAACAGGAGTGAAGCTGACTCACCCACCTGTTCAAAGCAATGTAAAGACTGAAAGATCAAGTCTTTCACACCAAAAAAACGCCCAAAACCCCCCAAAAATCAAAAAACAAAAGCATCTTGGAATTGAACTCTCTTTAGAGGGATTTAGATGCAACAAAATCATGTAATTTCACAGTGAAATAATTTACCTCTTCTACTTTGAGAGTTTCTAAACTGCATCAAGTGGTGATGTAACAGCTCTTAGAAGCCCATTCCATACTGGTTTGCTTTTTAAATTTCATCTCACTCTATATGTAGAAATCATCTCACCAAGACCAGGATGGGAGATCTAAAGACTTATGAGTATCCAGGTGTGTTATTCCTCTACCCAGAGACTACCTTCACATTCACTGTGCATTTGCTGTCCTCCCTCTCCTTTTACATCACACAAACAAGTAAATCTGAAGTACTTATAAGGTTATAGGAAAGTAATTTGACAAAACTGACCTGCCATAGGTGGGCTCACTAGATATGGTATGGCATGAAGAAAATACACAACACCCAGTGCTGATGATAACAAAGAAGTTCCCACTACATCTGCTGTCATGACAGGGATCAGCGTTACATAGGCTCCATCAAAGTAGCCAAAGGTGAATGAGAAAGGTATAAGCAAGGGGAAGCTTTGGAGAACTGGCAGGAAAAGACAACAGAGGCCATCCATTCCCACAGCAAAGAGGTAGCAGAAGTACCGGTGCTTCTTCAGACACCTGCAAATTTCAAAACAGAAAAGAAAAACTTTATCACTGAAACCAGCATCTCAGCTTCTATGCCCTGGTATAAAGTGCTTTAGTGTCTCTCTCTTTTATATAGCTCAGATATAAGTCCATTTCCTTACACAGTCTTCAATCACTCAGCAGATGAGCCCATGTAGGGAAAGCTGCCCACCTACAGCTGCAGAAACATCTGGCCAGCAGCAGCCCATGCTGCCTGCAGTGTTCTTCAGGATCTTCCTAGTGATAGAACGCTGCTGCCAGGATTTTCAGTCCCCTGAAGTTTTAATGTTCAAAGCAGTATTTAATTGGGCTTTACACCCCAGTTCAGCAAGGTACTCCAGTATTATGCATAGAATATTGCAGTATACCTCTCTTAGCTGTCACCTTTACAGTCAGCCCTTAAATGCGAGTGTGAGCTAAGTGAGATGGCAGCTCCCTTCTTTCCTGATCCACAAAAACAATAACTGATTTTTCCCACAAAGTAAGTGCAAAGAATGATTCCTTTAGAATCAAAATCCTGGTTAATTTGGCCAGTATCTACTGATGTTACAGATGCTGTACACTGATGTTTGGCGTGAGCAAAGTTCACAAAGTATGGTGAGCTCTTATATACTGGAAAATGTGTAACAATTTTCAGTCAGTCCTTCCTAGTATATGCCTAACAATATTGGGCCAGACCCTGGACCCTCTTCCATAACTTCTGTGCCTCCCCAGCAGCACAAAAGAGATGGAAAGGCAGAGGATACAGGGTGAACTCCCCTAGAAAATTGATACAGAGAATCACACTCAACACACCTCAGGCAAGGGGTTACATTTCCACTATCAAACATACAAACACATCATTTTTTCAGGAAAAAATATACTAAACCAGCAGAATTGAACAAACTCAGAAGAGACAAAAAGATTAAGTAGCAAGCATTTCTGAAAGTCACACTGTGTTGTTGGGGTTTAAGTTACACATGCTACAGAAAGAGTCCATAATGTTAACTTTTATGTGTATTATACCTTGCTTGCATCCCACCAGCTAAAGCTTACATTTGATCAGCCAGAAGCCCTTACCTTCTGTCTGTGAGCCATCCAAAGGTGATATTACCAATGATGTCTATGACCCCAAGTATGGACATGAGGAAGGCAGCCTGGTGATGACTCACTCCAACACTCAAAGCATAAGGCACCAGGTAGACAAAAAGAGGGCTGCAGCCATATGCCATAAATAAAATTGACACTGCCAGCACCATGAAGCCTGGCATCAGCAAAAAGTCATATTCCTTCCATGAGCAGTAGCATAAACATTCATGAGGCCACAATTTGAACAAAGGTGAACAGATGGACATTCGCTTTAAGTCTTGTTTCTCTTTTTCAGGGACATAATTCTGTTCAAGAAACTCAGGACCAGTTTTACAATCCTCCTTGAGAGAAATAGGCCGCATCAAGGCACCACAGACACAGAGGTTTAAAACAAAACCTCCCATGATGAGCAAAGCTCCTCGCCAGGAAAACTGCTCAATTAAGAGCTGGACCACAGGGGCCAGGATGAAGGTACCAATTCCACTTCCTGACATGGCTATTCCATACGCCAGTGCTTTCCTTTTGTTGAAGTATTTGCCCACCATCGCAATGGCTGGAGAATAACAAAGTGCAAACCCAAGTCCTAGAAGAGAAAGTGAAGTGCAGATGGCTTAATACTAAGCATGACATATGGAACATATTAAATCAAACCACATAATGTATTTTCATTAGTATAAATGAAAAGAAAGCTTTTTCTGATTCTGTATCCCAGTCTGAGTGTGATGAGAAACTAGGATGATGTCCTTCTCCCCCTGGCAGGGTCACTGACATGACAAACCTAACTGATGACAATTAATGCACAATAATTAGGCTCAGACAGAAGTGATGGGGTTCACTTCATAACAAGAACAAGGATGATCACTAAACATGAGAGAACTGGTTTGCCATCCTCTCCTGCATGCAATATGAGGTCTTGCTGCAGGGTCTGCACCAATGCTGGACACACTGTCCCGATGAGGCACTGCTTTGTGTTTTGCTCTGTTGCAACTCCGAACATTAATTTTCAGGTCTCTGAAACTCAGTACAAAGAGCCTGTCTCTGTTACTAATATTCTACAAAAACCTCTCTTGGTCTGCTAAACAAACTCCTTGCAACAGCTTCTTGGAGTCCTGACCATTTTAAATCCCTGCTTACGAGTAAAGAGGGGAGGAAAGCCTCAGAAAGCCAGATGCAGTTGAGTAAACAAACAAGATTCATCTCTTGGATGGAGAAAAAGATTGTTGTCTCTGCTGCAGAATCAGAGAGCAAGTTTTAATCAAATGGTTGCCCTAACACTAAATGGTACCTTAACACATATTTCTGAATAAGTAATAGAAATAGATCCTGACTAGGGTTTTGGAGCATGTCCTATATGAGGGTAAAACAGTCCCCAATGCCTCTGGCGGAACTTGCTGATAGAGGATAAAACAGTCCCCAGTGCCATAACCGGCTTGCCACATCCTCCTCAAAGGCCACACTGTGTGGGGCAGGCACTAAACCTGCCAGAACGGAATAAGAGGATTAGAGGGACTCCGGGCAGCAGGTGCCCAGTCTGGCACTCATCAGGAGGCAAGGGGAGAAGCAGGGCACAGAGCTGGGGTTGGACCTGTACAGGCAGCAGAGCCAGAGGGGCAGCCCTGAGCTGGACATCATCACTTGAGAGCTATGATAATAATACTCTATTAGGCATACACATCATTTATCTTTTAGTGAGTTGGCAGGGAGAAATCAGCCTCAAACCCACAAATGTCCTGTAAAAAGTTTAGGGCTGAAAACATTTTCATACCTCTTAGAAGGAACTCTGCTACTCATTGACACTCCCCAGTTTCACCTCTGCTTCACTCTTTGGTTTCAAGTCCTGCTGCTGTAATGGATTTAGACATTCACTTGTGGTCCCATCTGCTTTCTGGGTTGGGGGCACCACATCTAGCCTTTACCAACAGTTCACCATTCTGTTAATCAGTCCCCACAGACTAAAAGTTCACTGCTTGGCTCATTACTACTCCATGTACAAATTGTAACTCAGTATTCACAGCAGCTCCCACTAAGGAAGCCTCAGAGGTATTAGCATGGTATGTAGCACAGTCCCTCAAGTTACAAGAAGCCTTTTTATTTGTTATGAACACATTTGTCAAAGATTAACATTGTAATACAGGAGCAACATGCGCTAAAATAAGGATTTTTTTTTCAACAAATAAGCTGTTGGCAGCATGTGAACTACAGTAATTCCACCAACTCGTTACTAAACTCCAGGGGACCAAGTACAAGGTCTTATATCACCGTGGCTACCAGGTCAGTATTAATGAGGCAGGAATGCCAGTGTGATCACGGGCCCCTCTCAAGTTTCTCTGTGCACAACAAACACAGGCAGATAGGACAGAGCAAAGATTTGTTTTCACCATACCTGAGCACAAATGGAGGAGCTGTTACAGCAAGACTACCAGCCAGCAATTTTTTTGTTTTTCAAAATTTTTTCCAATTTTTTTTTTTTTTTTTTTTTTAATTTGCTTTTCAGGTAAGTAAAAGTAAGGCATACAGCTGGTGTGCCTGGTATTCACCAAGAGCTTCTCTACCTCTTACTTACATTTATGTTTTGATTTAAACTTTCTTTCAAATATGCAAATATATCAGGGCAATCTAGAATTTCTGCTATAACAAGCTCATCCCAAATCCCAGAAAAAAACAGAGAAATCTTTTCATGTATATCAACTGCAACAGAGTCCTTCCTGACCTTCCATAATTTCAGAACTTTATCAACAGTCCTCTTTTCTAATAGAAGGTAAGAGCTGCTTTTGCAGGGTGCTGCAGTTGTGTGATATGAGATCAGTGCTGAAGCTCTCTCTGAGGCAGCCTCTCTTTCACAATGATGGGAGCAGGTCTGAGTATCTCTATTTGACCAGTGCAGTGTCAATATGACATGAAAAAAAGATCACCCATAATTTTTAGCATTCCTGTCTTGTGTTCTGGCAGCAACAAAGGGGCTGAGTGCATCCTACCTGTGAGGACTCCTAACGATAAGTAGAGATGTTCCAGACTGGCAGCGAATGAGCTCAGAATTAGTCCAGTAGACGCAAGCAGCCCTCCTAGCATGATACCAACTTGGCAGGATACATGATTACTGATTAAACTCCCAAGGGGGGCTTCAAAGAAACAAATAAAGCTGGTAGTTAATGACAGGGCACACACAGTTCGCTGCAACACTTATAAAGTAAAAGGAAGCAGAAGGAAGGGGAGAAAATGGTAATTGCAGCTACGGAGTAGTCTTCTAACATAGCCCTGTTGCAATGGCATGAGCACAAATAAAAAGAAAAAAACTTCTAAAAGCAATTTTCCTGAAAGTCAGGAGAAACCTGAAACTTACAGCAGTTTCCTCAGCAGCATTTCTGTTGATCAAAGTCATTATGGAACACAGCTAATCTGCAGTGTCAAGGGGTTTAAACAGGCCACAGCAACAGCCCACACTGTACACCACTCCATACTAACAACATACAGACTTTTCCCCACCTAGAATTTGCACATCAACCCTCAGTAACTTTAGTTGTAACTTCCTCACAACTCCCTGGCTTTGTGGGCTGTGGGTTAGACCCAAACAGAAGGGGTCCCACATCTTTTGGACAATTTCCAGGGCTGCTACCCTTCTCCTGAACTTCTCCAACACTGATGTCTCCCAGATCACTCTGCTTCTAACAGGGGATATCATCACCAGCCCTCTCCCCCTCTACTACCTACAACGCCAGGGCAAGTTACCCTTACTTCTCTCTTTTCCCCAAGATATAACCTGGCTGTCACAGGTGAGTTGTTGCATCTCATTCTAGCTGTGTCTCTCTGCCTTTGTAGCACTCTTATGGATTAACCTCTTCTACAGGACTACAGCATGGATTTTCACCAAGCTGTGTAGTTTTAAAGCAAACCCATTAGAAATTCAGTACAACTGCTGCGTTGAGGCACATGATTTTCAATAATATCGAATTTTCTTTTAAGAGAGAAGACTACTTGTAAGTATACACTTTTGATAAAAGGAGGATGGTTGTGACTTGATCTGGAGGCAAGATGTACATCCTGTGCTACATCTCAAATACGACTCCGATCAAAAGGCAAAAGAAACAATTACTCAGTTAATAGCTCTCAAACATGAAGTGTCCCAATAGACCTCAACAAAAGTACATTTCTGAAAAATTAGATCATTTCACCAAACAAAGTCCTGCTTCTTTTCTTTAGTATGAAGACACTCCCATCTACAACTGTGGTGGGGGAAGCAGCTTGGATATACCATACCCCAGAGATCCCACAGTATCACCCTTTCCCAGCTGAGTCCACCACCTTGTGAGCATGCTAAAACCAGATGGAGCTGATGCAAAAGCAGTCACTGCTCTTAAAAGGGTAATACACACCACAAAGCATCGTAGCACAGTCGACAATGGAGTGGATCCAAGCGGTTCTGGCATAATCCTGCCCAAAGTATGCCTGGAACTCCACAAAAAAAATGGAGATGCACCTACGACAGAAAACATGAACACCAATCTGTTAAACATGGAATATTTGCCTGATAGAAAATGCTGGTCTCCCTCTTCAGGTATAAAAAGTACTCACTTGAAGGCCCTCTCCCACTCCCAGAAAAATCAAAATTGCGGTCATGAACATTATAATACCATATGTTTCTTTCTGGGGTACCTGCAGCTAGAGTTTTTTAACTCATAATAATTTTAACTAAAAGGAAATTGAAATGCTACTTCTCACCAGCAACTTATAGCCCAATGTGACAATGTTGCTTCCCTGGCACACAAAGCCCTGGCTTCACAGCTCTTCACTGACTTTGTTGCTCACTATTCCACACCCACACAAACTGTGAGGATAGGGTCAATATAATACCTACAGAGCAAACACCACCTGCAGCTGTGTGTTCATGGATGGACAAGTGCAAAGTAATTCCTCTCAAACAGAGAATCAAAACACAGCAGGAGCTTGTGGAACTTCCAGCAGTTTAAAAAAAATGCTTCCAGGAGAGGTTACTTTGCTCAACAAATTTTACTGTTCAACATGTCCCTGCAGTGGAACAGATTAAAAGGCTGCATAATTTCATTCTCTTTTCTGGATCAACAAGAGATGCTTTTTCCCCCTCTCTTTTTCCCGAATCAGTGAATGACCACTTTCTTCAGCTATTTTTCTTGCACATACTTCACTCTTCTATGTAGTCTAACGCTTGCCAGCCATTAGATGATTTCCTGGATGTAACACAATGCACACATGAACAAGGAATTAAATCCACTAGGAATTCTCTGCTGTTATTATGGAATTGGTACATTTGTAAGCATTAACTGACACTGTGTAAGTGTTTCTATCCCCTTCTGTGCTGTTGACTCCAAGACCCTAGATCCCTAAAGACCTAAGACGGCAAACCTGGGAGCTTTATTTTAAAAGAAATAAGAACTTTATGTAGGAAACACTGTATTTACATTATACTGACTGTCCCACAAGATATTCTTTCAGTTTTCCTCACTTACCAGGGTGCTTATCACTCTGCTTAATATAGCTAAATTGTCCATGTTCACACACTCCAGGTTCTTCTATCTCCAGTTGACATCAAAGTCACTGTGAATGCAATCTCATCCCAAATTGCATGATGTTTATGCAAGGCAGCAGTCTAGTCCTGTTCTATTTTTGAGAAAATATTTTCTGCATATTTTGGATACCAGAAGGGTGTAGAGAGGGGTCTCTTCTCTAGGGCCTGGACCCTTTTAGGCAGGACAGTACCTGAAATGCTCACTCTAGGAGAAGGGGGTATTTACATGCTTTTCAAATTAACTCTGGAGTCACACAAATTCACTGGACTGGCAAAAATGAGCATGGTTTTGGGGTCAGAGGGACACAGTGACCCCAAAGAGACCCTACACGATTCCTCCCTCCCCAGCTGTACCACCAGAGCCTGAAATAGCGCTACCTGCTCCAGGCCTTGGCTCTGTAAGGAATCAAGGAGCGGGTGCTGAAAGCTAGAGCAGCTGTCAGAGGAGGTGAGACTGAAGCCAGAGGACTCATAATCCCTTGGTTGTCCCCGCAGCCTTAGGGGTTTCAGGAACCCTTGGAAAATATAGCAGGAGAGAGTTTGTACCTAATCAGAATAACTCTGTCAGCTGCACAACATCAGGGGAGATCCCAAACCCTCTTCCTAAGGTGGAGAAAAACCAAAAACAAGCTAACGCCACGAAGAAGCTGTCAAGACAAGCAGCAGCACCTTTACCTTGTCACGGCCCTGGTGCAGATAGTGACAAGGAAGCAGCCAGCGACGATCATCCATCCCCAGCCGCCGTCGGGAGGGCCGGCGCGCCGGGCCCGGCAGGACGAGGCCATGGCGGTCGCTCCCGCTCCTCGCCTCAGCGGCAGCGCCTGGCTCCAGCCCTCACGGCCACCACGGGCCGGGCCTGCTCAGCACACGGGTCTGCGGCCATCTGCGGAGAGAAACAGGCACAGCGGAGTCAGGACACGCTGCACGGCCTGGAACCTGAACGGCTGGCATGGCATCCGGCCACAGCTCTACCCACTGCAGAGAAGGGAGCGTTCTCTTCCATGTGCAGTTTATGAGTGTTTGCTGGAACCAAGAGAGCCATCAGAGTATGAGCCAGTGTCTGGTATCATGCTTTTCATGATAGTTTGGGTGACTTGCCCAGCACCTGCATACATGTGCAAGTCACTTTACTGCTGCCAGTCACTCTGTCACTCCAGCAGGCTCCCCCACTCATGCCAGTCCCTGGCCTGAACTCTGCCCAAACTAGCTATTCTTTCTTGTACACAATTCAGTGCAAAAGTTTTGTTTGAGAGAATACAGTTTTCACAAAAAGGGAATATTTACACCACAATCAGAGCAGATCTGATGATAAAATGACCTCCTTATTCTCACAAGCTAAACCCCAGATGAAAGCTATATTCAGAAGGACACAGCAACTTAATTTTGTGAGCATGGACAGTTCACAGAAGGTTAGAGCTAGCCTGTCCCCCTCTCCTAACCACCTAAATCAAAACTGTGTCTGCATCCCGACCATAAAATGGTCTCTAAATACACACTGGGTGCTGCAGGACACTGCAGGAGACCAAATGACACTCACTGGACCCTAGGTGAGTAACTGAGTCATGTGCTCTGCTGATGGGACCAACAG
Organism: Turdus rufiventris; assembly: GCA_013186435.1. NCBI lineage: Eukaryota > Metazoa > Chordata > Aves > Passeriformes > Turdidae > Turdus > Turdus rufiventris. The sequence continues at coordinate 116,429 of PYHW01010834.1, read as the reverse complement.
CCCTTAGTCCTTTCTTCATCAGTGACAGAATGGCAGGGCTCAATCAAGGAACCTGAAGTGCTCCAATTTTCTCAGTGCAGGAACATGCAGTGCTGACTGTGAGTGCTGGATTTCAGTCCATGTTTCTTGCCACAACCAACAAGCCCTTAGCCTCTGGATGGATCAAATAAGATTTATAAGACATAAGCAGAATATCTGGGATGTCTTTCAGTTTTGCTTGAGAAGAAATTGAAATAACTTCTATATTAGCTAGCTACAACAGATGCTAATGTGCAAGATTCCCACTGACAAGAACCACAGACTTCCCAGAAAGGTTACCTGTTAGGGCAGAGGGCTACAGAGCCACTTAAAATGGCAATTCAAGAAAGCAGCTACATGGCTAACAGTGTGCATCCATGGTGCTTGAAGCTGCTCAGACAGGTGATGCTCAAGGCTTGACTCTGCAAAGCAAAGCCCAGAGCTCCCTGACCCAAAACAAGAAGATGCTCTAGAACCGGCCTAAACACCACCACATCTGAACCTTTGAGAATGTTCATCAGTGACCTCCTTGAGATATCCAGAGTTGCAGCTCAAAACCAAAACCAGAATTATTTTAAGAAAATGCATACGTACACACTGCCAAACTCAAAGGGGAGCAAAATAGGAGAAAAAAGGTATGACAAACAGAAAACACAACATGTTGAAAGCTTAGTTGAATTCCTACTAGGCTGTAAAAAATATCCTGTAACAACACTATACAAGAGGATCAACAGAATTTTTTTGAAAACAAAATCTTTGGAGTGTTCTGACTCAAAAGGGGTAAGAAATGAAATCCTAATCTATATGATTGGCTTTCAAAGCCAAAAAATTGCAGCTGATCATATAAGGCATGATCAAGCCCTGTGTGCTAACAAACTCACTCCATAAATGTGAGAAACACAAAACCCCTGGTGCAGTTTTCAAAGATAGGACTGTATTGGGTTTGCATAGCCTGGTTTTTGGTAGTGGGAGGCCTACAGGGGTGTCTTCTGTGAGAAGCTGCTAGAAGCTTCCTACATTTACAGCAGAGCCAAAGTACAAAAGCAGCTGTGCTTTCATATGAGGCATCTCAACTGCCACAGGAATTGAACACCATTCATAACCTTGCAACAAAACGTGTACTTGTCAACATTTTGGAACAGTGACTGATACTGGCCATGTTTGAAACAATATCATTTTAAAATATCAGTGAATAAAAATATCCACAAAAGGTGCCAAAATTATATTATACTGACATCCAGTTACACAAGCTAAACTAGCAAACATTAAATATTTGTCCCAGGTTGTTCCTTGTATTCCTCAAGTACCATGTATTTTTCCTTCTGCACTAATCAGTGTGTATCACACACTTTACTTTAGGTCAAAACTATTGTATCATATTTAGAAATAAAAACTACTGTCCTATTTTCTCTCTTTGTGTATTAGACTTTGCTAACATTTATTTATAATTAAATATTTGTAAAAATATTTCTAATAATTCAGAGTCCAAAGAAATTCCCACTACAAGCATTAGAACAATACTAATGCTGTTTTATTATCGTCTCGTCCATTGTCACAAACATCTGTTTCATCATATATTAAATTGTATTATAAGGCCTTTGCAAGGTTATTCTCTGTGTTTTTATGGCGTCTAGAACAATAGTGGTTTTCACTGCACCACTAAGTACTATTGCAATATAACCCACACTAATGAACTAGAAGAGAGCTCAGGTATTGTAAAAATTTCTCACTTCTGTGGCTCTTTGGAGAGACACATAGTACTCTGCTCTGCCTGGTTAAGGAAATCATTCCCTCTTTGTATGAAGAATAGGCCACGTCTCAGATGGGACACGTGAGATGGCTACAGTTTGGATTACCTATCAATGGCCACAGTTGCTCACAAAGATCAAACAAGATTTCATGGCCAGGGCTACTGGAACAAAAAAAACCAAGGAAAAAACCTGATATCTCATGGATAAAGATGAGTTTAAAGGGTCCCAACTGGATGTAGCCTTTGCCAATTCATTCCTACAGCTGCTTAGAAATATCTCACAAAACTAATAAAACCCAAAAGAGTTTATGGTTTCAAACCTCATCTTCAAGGTAATTCCATTACTAGAACGTACATACATTAAAAAATCAGTGAAAGCTCCAGAAAGGAGACCAGGACAGTTTGCCTCTTCTGACACAACTTTTTAATACTGCCTGTGCAGCTGACAGAGCTCTCTGAGGAGTTTTTGCAGGTGCCCGCATGACCAGCAGGACATCACTGGTCTCTTCACAAGCCTCTCCCCTATACTCAAACTTCTGACACAAACACAAACAAAATGAAGGAAAAAGAGACAACAGATTGGCTAATGCAGTAAAACAAGAAGGCATGTTTGTAGGCAAGTATGGCGTTATTCACAAAATCTGAGCAAGGCTGGAAATGCCTGCAGTCAAAAGTTAGAGGATACCAGGCACATGACATGACATAGAAGCCCATGGACTCATCACTTGGCACACACCTTGTGTATTTGTCTTCCAGCACATGCTGCTAATTTGTGAGCTGACCATACTTCTCATGTGTAGATTCCATCCAGGCAACAGTTTTGCAGGGTTTAAGTTACATTTTGAGTAAGTGTATGTGAACGAATGATTGAGTCTTGATTTTCAACTGATAAGGTCAATTGTAGCTTCAATGAAAGTATAGTTTCAGGCAACAACTGCATTGTGAAATATGCGCAAACATTGGATCAACAAGTTACCTGATGGCTAAGGCAGCACTTACGTGATTCTTCATGTTGGATCAGTGAATGACCAGATCATCAAGCAGTACAATTTGATTTAAACCACCACTACATCCCAGTCTACTTAGATGGAAAACAAAATTCAACAATTTTGTGAGGGTCTGCATGTAATCTAGCCACAAAAAAAAAAAAAAGCTCTACCATCAAATTAACCTGCCAAATTCACTTGAACAAGCAGAACCAGTACCAGTGCTTTGTACCATGTGGCCACCACATTTTGCATCTGACACTTAGGGTCTCAGGGTAGATTTATTGCATTATTGCAAGTTCAGTAAGTTATGTTCAAATGTCTAGATAACTGAATAGCCCATAAGAATCCATGAATTATCAGGGCACTCATAAAGGTCAAGTTATTTAGCTCAAGAGTATCCTGGCAATCACAAGCAATATAGTTAGGTGGAGTTTGCACAAACACATGATCCATCACAGAGGAATCCTCAGCTCTGAGACATGCCACTGCAGCACTTCTGCAGAGTCTTGGTAAGGAGAGTCTTGGCTTCTTATTTTGGGTCTGAGCAGTATCTTCATTGCCCCTTCTACAGGAATAAAGGTTTTTGGTTTTTTTTTATTTGGGTTTTATTTTCTAAGTTCTGATTATTTATGGTAGAGGGGGAACTTCCAGCGACGCCAGAATGTATAACAGTAACCCTTCAACAAGCAAAAATACACACAAAAATTTTCAGAGGAGTCAACAATCTCCACATACAGAGCCCTAACTAATTTTAACGCACAAAGAGTAGTAGCTGGGTGGCATGGCCTCAGCCTAGATCTCTGGCCCAACTTCCCAGGCAAGTTTCAGATCAGGGTTGAGACCCTAGTTGGCATTTTTAGCTGTACATTAACGTACTTGGGAAGAATTTGATGACATATCAGGCTAAGTAAACATAGATTAGCTATTTGGCTACATGGTTACTTGCTGTTATTTTCCCAGAACCCTGCCAGCAAACATTTAATGAGGTTTCAAGCGACTGAAAAAAAAACATATTATAAAAAATGCCTGGCCAACAGGAAAAGGCCACCCAGCCTCCCTATAGCAGATTAGTGCAAACCTCATCTCTTTGACTCCCCACTGGCTTCAAGGAGTGCTGTGCGCAGTCACTGAACTAATAGGCAAGTTAAATAATTACCTTACTTGTTGCTGCATATACCTAAAAGCTTCTATTACGTCAACTGACAATTTCATTCGGAGCTTAGGAAACTTCATTTGCTTACACCCCGATGCTGTTTTCTAATTATCTATAAGATGGATAGTACAGATCAAGGACTCTGCAAATGAAGTCAAACAGCAAGAAAGCACAGTTTATCTGAGCAGTCATGTCTTCCCCCTTCCCAAATGGCAGTTTGCTTCATGTTGCATCTTTTTCTTAACCTTTATGGCACAGGATAAGACTGTTTTTGCAGATTTGCTCCACTGTAAGGCCTGGCAGCATTAGCTGATATTATAACATATCTCAGATGTACATGAAAGTTTCTGCTGCTTGAGACAGCTAAAGGAAAGTAAGGTTAAAATATACTCTCACAAAACAGTTTTATGCTTTGCTAGCTAATTTTCACCCAAGTTAATGTGCTTTGCTGTGAGTTCAAAGAAGATGCAAGTGGGGTAAAGATGGTACAAATTCTGCTGATCTCTTAGAAAGCTTTAGTTACTCAATGTGCCCTGGCAGCTCACTAAATAGTGACTCTGTTCCCTCAAGTTAAAACATTAGGTTTATTTTGACAGGATAAATAACCTAGTAGTTACTTCAGCAGCTGTTTTGGAGAAGCCTAGAAAGGAAACAAGTAATCCTGATAGCATCTCCCTTACTCAATCACTCAGCAAGCACAAAGGAGTGGGTGAGGTTACTAAAAAGGCACTGCCATAACCTTGCGCCTCATCACAAGATCCTTTCTGCCAGGAAAAGGAGCACAAAAATCCACGGCACCTTAGCAACCAGCCAGCACAGCCACAGGAGCCACTGACCTTTTAAACAGCTCACAGCCAGCAAAGCTCTCGCTGCTCCCTCTGCCCACCTCTCCTGCCACCCTAAAGGTTTCCTTCTTTAAAGGAATTCATTCAAAAATGATATCACAACAGCGTGAAGATGCAAAGCACCCGTATCACAAAGGATAGAGGAACAGCAGGTACAGTCACATTGGCCTGCCTGGGGACTAGGGGTGGTGTTTAACCCCTACCTTGTTCACCTGCTCCATTTGCAGTGTTGGTGTACCTGACATCTCCCTCATCTCACTAAATACCACTTCCAGTGCCTGGCAGTTTGAGTGCTTTTTGTAAATGCTCCCTGTGCAGAGGGATACAGCTTCAGCCAGAGGAACAGGTATAAGGTGAGGTTTGTGTCACCGCTGCCCCACAGCAGGAACACACAGATCCCAGACCACAGTGGGGGTCCCACTCCACTACTTTCTTATTCTTCACCCTATGCTGATTACACAAAATCAAAATGGCTCTGTGTGTTTAGATGCCTTTGCAATTTCTTTCAGAACTGCATGGAAGGATTCTGTGAAGCTTATCCCAACAGAGCTGGCCCAAATATGTATTGCCAGCATAAATAAACGCAGAATCCAACACTTACTTTTATCTGTTCTACAACGCAGAGATGTACATGTGAGAAGAATGGTGAAGAGACTTACCTGAAATGTTCTTTCTGCACCCGTGTGAGATATTTCCAAATAAACTGTATGTGCCACTTGCTGCCTTTACCATGAAGATGAGGTGGGAGAGGCCTGAGAAACTTATGACAGCTTCTGTGCCCAGAATGCCAGGACACGCTTCCAGAACAGGTTCACTCACACCAATGAATTTAAACTGTACTTTTCTGCTGAGCAACAACACACACAGCTTTCAAAGTCACTTTAAGAACATTCGTGCGGATGAATTTTATGAAGAACAAGTATAAAGCAGTTTAAGCATCGCTGGAGAAGACTCATTCATGCGTGAAAGGTAACAGAATTGCATATATTTACTACATTTAACCTATGCATCTAGCTCTAGGGCAGTTGAATATCTTCTTGTATTTATCCTAGTCACATAGCTCTAGGACAGATTTTTTTCTTGTTCTTCAGATTGCACCAAATATTATTTCTAGGCACTTGCTACATTCATGTTGGCCTCTTGTTTTAATACTCTCTTGCTTTCTATTCCCTTTGCTGCATCTTTAATGAAATGAAAAATAAACAAACTAAAGAACTATGAATAAAAGAAAAAACAAAAAGGGCCTGGTATGAGTACCAGGAGAAGTGAGAGAAGGAAAAAGCTAGCTAACAAAAACATGTATGTTCTGTGGGACAGTGGAGCACAAGATTAAATATTTTACAGGTTTTGAAAGAGGTCATTACTCTTGCATGTCTTGAAGGGTCAATGATGATGACATCTGACCACAGTCCTTTGGTAGCTTCCTTAACTTAAACAATAGAGCACATTTAAATGGGACATGGTATTTGATATGAGCACAGAAGATGCAGACAGCTGCAAACCCTCTATTTTCTGGTCTAGTTAGGAGAAAAGGAGGTATTCTTTTTTCAGTTTGTTTCCTGTTAGGAAAAAAAACAAGACACTTTTCCAGCCTCTTTTGCTTCCCCCTATTCGCTCACTAGTAATTGCATAGAATAGTAGGCACTACAGCCAGCATTCTGGCAGGCAGCTAAATCCTAAACTGTTCTTAAATACGTGGAAAATAAAGACTTCAGTACTGCACAGCTCTTTAGATGCAAACACTGTTTCCAATCTAATCTATTTTCTCCAGTCAACAGCTGTCCCATTCTGCACCCTGAGTTAACTATTCAACTCAAAAAGAACAGCTTGTTTTGATTTCAGCAGTCTATTTATCAAGAATGATATGATTATGACTTTGACTTGTTTGAAAACAACCCAAGAGGTTCTTTGCAACCCTATGTTCCTATATAAAAATACTCCATTGAGCATCTAAAGGCTGTCACTCTATATTGTCAGCTTTTTTTCCCCTTTAAATACGTGCCAGTCCAGTCTCTAGGTAAAAATATAGTTCACGTTTTTCTGAAATGAATGGTTGAAAAATCCATGGAAATATTCCTTGTGTAAGAAATCTTGCAGATCATGCACATCTTTACAAGCAGGGTACACATTCAGCCTCTCAGACCTCCATGAAATCAATATCTCTCCAGCACTGCTACAAATGGTTAAAAAAAAGAATCGCTTACTTGAAAGTTCAAAGTAAACAAACAAGTATCTAAAAAAATCCCAACCTGAATTTTAATTGTTTCCATAACACTAAGACTAGAAGCACATTAAGACAGATTGTAGTAAGTGCCTCATATTTTTCCAATTTTTTATCCAAAATGTTCCTGAATAAATCTGGATGCTTTATTTTGAAAATGTGTAACCACTATACACTTAAGGAGGGATTTCCCTGTGATACCAAATAAAAGCAACATTAATAATCTATTTGTATTGCAGTAATACTTTTGGGGCTTCAGAGAGCATTGTCACAGGGCTGGGCATCATACAAACATCTGATAAAACTTGCCCTCCATCCAAAATGTATCCAGACAGAGAGGATTAAATGAGTAACAACCCAGCTTATTAACTCCTATCACTATGCTGAGCAGCAAATGTTCTTTGTTTGCTCCAGCTAATGCACATGAGGGAGGTGGTTGCTGGAGACAGATTGAACAGCAGTCTGGGAAGCAAAGGGATGCTAAGCAGCTGGTAGAGAATGGAGGTGCCACAGAGGGGCATAGGTGAGTGGGGTGACACAAAAGAAGGGCAAGAGTTTAGAAGATTCTCTTTTTACCCAAAAGTAAAAATACTCGGAGCTGAAACATGAATGGCAAAAGGAAGAACAGTACAATGTTCATTAGCTGCTCTAATACCAAGCAGTCACTGGGAAAGAAAGGACCATGTTTGTCTCCCACAGCAATCAATTTGCCACACTGACTCTTCAATTTGTCAAAGTTGCCAGAAATTTCTAAATCAAATGGTGCAGCTTGAGCCGCAGCAGGAGCTGTTACTGTCGGGAATGAAAAACGCAATGTGAATATCCCTGGTCTCCTAAAACCATTGTGTGGGGCTTACAGAAAATCAATAACCTGACAGAAGGAGTCTGCAGAAAAAGGTTAAGCAAATGATAACAGAGCACTCTTGACTCCTTTACATAGCTTCTGGCTACATTAGTCCTTAAATAAGGACTAAGTTTAACTACAGAGGGTTAAAAACGCAGAAGAATATTTTGTAGGGAAACACCTTTGCAGAGAAAGCTTGACTTTAACTTAACTTCACCTGAAAATGTGTATTTTTGATTGACACTCTTAGGGGCTTTTAAACTGGCATGGTTCTAACCATTTCATTTCTCACTGTGATGAAAAAAACAGAGAGCCAGACAATTCTCCTCGAGTACATGGCTGTTACTGAAATCTGAGCTGAGACTGCCAGTGAGCACACCTTTAGCAAGGTGTGGTCACACATATTCTATCTTATGATGTCAATATACAGATATGTCAGAAATCTGATATTTGTTATTTTTCTAATATCTCTCAAATTTTCAACATTCCTACATTTTCCTAATATAGAAACAGGTGGTGGGTAGACAGTGGTTTCTGGAAGGGTTTTTTTATTTACTTATAATTACATTATATTTATCTGTTAATTCTGAGTTTTATCATTAATGATATAAACATTTCTTCAAACACTTTTCATTTACTGTTAAGCTTAAATATGTGATAGTACAATAATTTTTCTGAGTCATTCCTATCTGTTCAAGGACCTGTGCACTTCTCTGGATCAGGCATTTATTAGTGTCCTCTTATATCCTCAAAGAAATGTTAACATCTGACCATAATTGTTTGGAAATTCTGACAAAGCTTTTTAATCAAAGTGGTCTTCAAGTGACACTTTTCCCACATCTGGTATATAATTTTTTCCATCTTCAGGACAACCTTGCCCTGAGAAAGAATGCCACTGCAAAGCTGCAATGGAGAATAGCACTTTTTTTTCAGACCATTAGTTAGTCTGTGGAAATCACTACTCTCCCTTTCCTTCACCCCAAATTCTACTTTGGTGATAAGGATTCAAAAATTATCCTCTCTTAGGTTAGCTGGAGATGACCTAGAGAATCATATAACAAGCAAATGCTGTTCTGATCCCTCCAGAAAAAATCAGGGTGTTCTCAGGCACACCAGGAGTGCTCAGGCACCAAGAGTGCAGCTGTGCCTGGGTAAAACTGAGGGGCTGACAACATGGAGACACATCTGCGAGTGCCAAAGGCCACCCAAAAGCTGTGGTTGCTGCCAGCTTCTGTGTCTGACCTCTGCCAGCTTTTGTGTCTCTAAAAGAGGAGTGCTGATGAACACCAGCTCCAGCAAAGGTCCTCAGTGGGGAGTCCCAGCCTGGGGAAGCACTGACAACTCTTCTGCAGTGTCCTGGGAGAGGTGACACCCAGTCCAAACTGCTCAGCAGAGGAGATCCAGGATTGCAGGAGGCAAGACCAGGGGACATTTGTAAGCCCTCACCTAGAGGTCTCAGTGATAGGCTTAGAGAACTTGTACCTGTACTTGGAGCTCTTTCACAGTTATCACCTTTTCAGCCTTTCTGTTTATGGAAAAACCTTGTTCAAGCCTTGCAAAACTAATTTGGTTTATAATGTCCTTGATGTGCCTGGTTGGGTTTTAGTAAGATGCACTTAAGCAAAGACATATTTTTCCCATGGTTTTGAAGAGTTCAAAGCTCAAGTGATATTGTTGGGTTTTTAACAATTCACACAGAAAAATACTTTTCACAGTTAATTTTCAAGATGTGAATCTCACACAAGTGCAATCTAAAAACAAATTCTGTACAAGCTATCCAGAAGGTTGTCTATTCATCTGATAGTTTAGGGCTGCTTTCAGCTTCAATTCATCATCATCCTCAACTGCAATATTTGCCAAAGCTAATCAGGCATGGAAAGGCAAGGCAGGTTATTTCCTTTTGTTCACACAAGCTTATGTTCTGAAACAAAGCTATCAGGATACTTGATGCCATGCATGCTCTTCTAATGGACAATATGCACCATATGATAGCAAACTGTCACTGTGACTATTATTTGTCTTGGGAGGTTTTCAGCTGAAGTCCTAAACTCTGTAAAAATTCAGATAGCTCTACTATCATGTCACAGCCACAAAATATTTTTCCTGTAATGATGTTATTATATAATCATTGTATATTTTAATTGTGCATTAAGATAATACCTGGCAGGAATGGTAGAAAAATCTTTAAAGACTGGACAGAAAACTGTTCAAGACAGAAAATCAGGATTTCTGTCACTTCCTGAAACAGACTTCTGAAAGTAAATGCTGATGAATGAGGTTTTACAGGGTTAGGTGTTTCTGAGAAGTCATTGTACTAATCACATTTCCCTTACTGAAAAAGTAAAATATAATATATTGTAATAGATCCATATGTACATTACAAAAACCACATCTCCGCACAAGTAGGCTCACATGTGTCACTGCACAAACCCTTCTGAAAGTAATAAAAGGGAAGCTACTAAGGAAACATGAAATATTAAAAGGAAGGACAAGGAAACAGATGGAAGTCAAGAGGAAGAACTTTCAGCATGCTATACAAAATACATCTCTGACCAGGAAGAATCCCATGTGCTGGAAGTTAACAAACAACCGAAGTGTCTTGGGCAGATCAGCACATTCTTCATGCTCAGTCTTCCACTCAGCCTCACAGAGTCATCCATGTTTCAACTTGATCCTTGCTTAATACCTTATTTTAGTTTCTAGGAAAACTTTAAAGCTTGGAGAGAAGTACCCCAGGTTCTCTTTGCCGAGTGAATACTGGTGCAGCTGCTCAATTACATCATTTTCAGAAATTATCTGCAGGAACTTTCCATGATCTTAAGGGTGTACCCCTGCTAGGCAGCAATGCAGCCCAGAAATACAATTTTTCAATTTTATGTTAAAGAACATTTCTCTTCAGAGAATGTTTTTGCTTTGGTAAGTGAAACACAGGAAAAAAATACCACCCTGTTATACCTTAAGTATGTTTTACCACTGCTCTCCAGATTTCTATTTTAATTTCTTTAAAAGTTACTCTCCATTTTCATTTTTCTGGTGTTCCCATACATATCCTTAGCTCCTATCCTCTCAGCTCCACAGACACACAGAACTGTCAGCAAGCAGAATGTTACAGTAAGTGTTCAAACAAGTCTGTGATGGAGATGTGATTGGAAAGAATATTTGAAAAAATATCTGACCTCAAGAAGCACAGGATTATCTTAACTCATAAAAAGCATGAGACCAAGAGCTTTGCTCCAAGGGACCCAAGCGTGCCTCTGACAGGAAAACAAACCTATAAGTAGTGAGGGCAAAAATTTTACAGAAGAAAAGTTTGAGATACTCTAGCAGTAAATGAGACCATATGTAGAAAAACAGGAAACCACTTTCCCCAGATTGTTTCACATTTGTCTTTTCTCTTCAACAACTACACTGCAAAGCCAGATAGCTATAAAAGAAGCAGCGAGAGCCCATCTGGAGGAGCAAGACAAGATGTTAGGGAGTCATCTTGTTAAATGCTTGACAGCAATGATAAGAGAGTCTATAAAAGGTGACATTTTAAAAGGGAAAGAAACAAAGAGGCTGATGCTATCTAAGAAAAATAACCTAGAAATTTATGTAAGAACTGGTTATAAAAACATTGGTAAAAAATCTCTGTTTCTTCTTCCTAATAAACCCAGTCCTAATTACAGCAGCTGAATATTTACAGCCCCAAAACCAGCACAGCCTGCCAAATCTCCCATAAAACACCCAAAGGCTTCTATGGGCAAACCTCAAATGGAAACACTTCAGAATCGAACTATGCAGCCTCTGCCTTTTCATCTGATCCTACAGGCCAGCTTGCTGGCCATTTATCATAGTTTCTTGAACCACTGAATTGGAAAGTTTATAAAAATATAAGCCTGGCTAAAAAATTCAAGAATAGATTGTAGAACTAAGTATAGGCTTTCAACCTGGTACCATGCTCCAGGATGTACACCATATGAATTATAAGAAATTTAAAAGAACACAAAGTAGTCCTGGCTTTTCACTGTCAGCTTCATTATTCACATTACTGGTCAAGGAACCATGGTGTAGAAATGCATTTGCTGCCTGTTTAGACTGCACAGTCATATGAATATAATTTGGTCAAAGTCTCACCACATGTCAGCTTGGGAACAAAAGAACAAGATTTAAAGGGATGACCCAACAGTTATCCTCTTATCCTGCTATTCCAGCCAACCTTGTAATTGTCTCTTACCTAGATCTCGTTATCAATAATCCTTTTAGTGGGATCAGTTTCACCTTAAACAGCTTATTACATGGATGAAAAAAAGGAGCAAAAACAACTCAAAAATTATCAGAAAGCAAAATAATTTTCTAAACCCCATATTCATATATTGATACACAGAGGATGACATTCCTTAAAATCTTTTCACTGTGAAGTTAATTTTTTTTCTGCAAAAACAAACAGGTCCTGGTGTTTTTTTTCAAGAACATCTTCTATTTACAATGGAAATTCACCCCCTATAGGGAATAAACCATAACTATCAAGATAGTATAATTTAAACTGCATCTTCTGAATTACCTGAAAGAGATACTTGGAGCATCCCAAAGAAGATTTGTTACAGGGAATTGTTGGTTCACCCATAAATTCATTGGAACCATAACATAGGGATAATTTTGATCTCATGCTAAAACTGATAAACAAAAACTAAGGTCAAATTAAATTATTATCTTTTTTTTTTTTAGCAATGAGATCTCTCACTGAGTTAAGTTTTCATTTCCAATTAAGTATCACTGGTGTATCTTGGTACCCTGAAAAACATGGGAAAGATATTGGCAGCAACGACTGCCTATGAAGCTACCCAAAAAAAGCTTCAAATCCTTCATCATTAGATAATTTTTCTTCTTGAGTGGGCATTTCACATTAGGGTAGGTTGCATTTAATAAATTTTAAATTGCTACAAAGTTCTAAATTCACCTGAAGCAAAAACAGAATCCCAAGAAACTTTTAATGAGTCCACAAGTTTCAGCAGATTTCCTTTTCCTTCTCCACTGCCACCCTAAAACACACTCCACTGGTTTCACACACTGTCCTGTCTGTCACCACCTTCACATCTTCTGCTTTTTTCCCCACACAGATTTTATTTGGTGCATTAGTGCCAACCACATTGACCTCTCCTGTCAGGAGGAATCAATACACTGACGACAGCACTTACATGCTTGTTGAATTCTAGAAGCAATAAAAGTAAGGGATTTTTTATTTTCTACGAGTTGCTTTGTGTACCAAGTTTTCACAGCTGTCATCCAAGCTGACACCTGTCATTCCTTCAGCCCTGCCTGCTAAAGGAGTACACTGCAAAGGATCTCTGCTGATATGCCCAAAATGGCCATGCAAGACCTCTCATCTGAAATACCTTTGTTAAACCCATGCTTTCTGGCAAACAAACAAAGCTTGCAAAATAACAAGTGCCATTTTACCATCAGTCACACGTGGGATGATTTTATGTAGCTTGCACCATAAGCCAAATGAAAAATTACATCATATGGGTTGCAACCCCTCAGAGACTACTCTCCACTCCATTAACTTCATTAAAAATAGACCAGCTGTATGGGATAATTCTATTTATTCTTTCCGACTTGCTACTCCATCAGGCTAATTTAAATGGGCCCTGATAGAAAGAACTCTGACCACAAACAAGACATGAAACACTGGCTTCATGAAGAGCGAAGGATGATGGATGAGGCAGGGATTGAGTCCCATTCTCACTTGCACTGTTCTGCTCTACTGCCCTGCCTACACTACATCTGGAACTCTAAGCTAACCAGAAGGGAGCTCAGAGCTCTGTTCAAAGCTCTGAATCTGTGCTGCGCCCCACAAAGCCAAACAGGCTTCAGAAATAACAGTGTTTGTTTCTACAGGAAGCTGGCTCTGACTGGGATTGACAGGGATGTCTCCGCTAACACAGCATTTTTGCCTTGCCAATTGTGCCAACCTGCAAAAACGAAAATTAAATTTGACCAATTTAATTTTTCTCCCACTGTATCCTGTTTTGACTGCTTAGATTTTCATGTATTTAGGGTGGAAGCCAGGTCCTTCAATACATAATGACAGAAACTGCATATTTTTGCTGAGAGTTTCAGGGTTCTTTGTGATCAGCTGTGATGCCACATCCAACACACTGTTCATCCAATACTAATTTTCCTGCTGTCATTAAATTGTATTTTATGGCAGCTGCATTTCTCAAATTATATATTTGGGTCACTCTCAATACAAAATACCAGATGCCCAGAGAAATAGTCTGAACTGATTTAGATTAGGAAACAAACAAACAAGTTAATTCTGTACTTAACACTGAAAACAGCTTTGATACAAAAAATTCCAGCTGCTATTGGAGCACAGTATTGATATTGGTTAAGTGGAGAAACTACCTGATCTTTGTATTAACTCAGTCCTTTCAAGAGGGAAAGTGCTGCTCCTCTCAGCTGGCTTTTCTTGCTAAACTGATTTCTATTCCAATATTCTCTCTGTCCAAGGAGAACTGTTTCCAGTCCCTTTAAAAATGCACTTTGAATTTCTGCTGGTGTTATCACACTGTAGCTGCTCCAAGGACTATTCAGACTAAAGAAAGAAAATTTATTTTAAAAGTTTAGAAAGAGAGCAAAAGGGAGGCAAAAGGCAGAGGGCACATTACAGAGAAGCTTCCCAGAAGGTCTTTAGTCAAAACAAGTAGTGTTGGTTTGTTAGATGAAGCAGGTCAGATAGTGTATCTTTCAAGCTTTTATGGAAGAAAGTGTAATTTAAGGAGATGTTTGAATAAAAGCAGTGCTGCCAAGAGGTAGTTGACAGGGAGAGAGCTCTCCAGGAACGTGTGGCAGCAAGGACATGGTCATGGTCAACATAGATAGGCAGTGGTTTGTTATCCAAACTGACAGGATTGCATCTGGAAGGCTGCAATGTTTAAAAACGAAGAAACAAACTACCAGAAACGTTTGTTTCTTTAAAAAACTGAAAAATGGTTGCCTATGAGAAGTGTAACAACATATTCAAATGGCAATAGCACATCAAAGCAATTCTTCAAGGGCCACCTCACACCAGAGCCCAGATGATAAAAAGGGAAAGCTTCAAGTTCAGTGCAGTAACTCATTTTAAAACCAGCTGAAGATATTTATTGAACACTGAGGCACACTGGTATAGGCAAGGCTGAGTGTCATGCCCCTGACCCAGGAAATTTCATGCTCAATAGCTGAGAGACTGGATGCAGCATTTCAGTGAGAGAAAGATGAGCTGGGACATGCCTTGAATGTGGAACCATTTGGGGGTTGACTCTCCTTATTTCAGGCCTTCCTTTCCCTATTCTCTTAATGACTTCTATGGGAAATTAAGATAATGAGCTGGAAGGGCTGATTTCAGGGGCTTGTGGAGGAGAGGAATAAACACAAAGTCAAGAAATGACAAATCCAAATACTCTGGTACCTCTGGGAATGCACAGGAGTAACACAAACATGGAATTCATGCACCACTACAGCATCAGCCAAAGACAGAGCAGAGAGGAGCTGGGGCAGTGACCACAGAGAGCAGCACAGCCCTGCACTGCCCCCTTCTCAACTGAGCACTCACCAGCAGGTTGCCTGAACAGGCTCCAAAGACTCCCCTGCCAAAGGAGCTTGATACTGTCAAACATGATAGCTTGGTGAGATAAGGGCTACAGCCGACAGGAGGAGGCATTTGACTATTTAGTCTACTGACTAAATTAAGGACTTTTGTGAGGTCCTCAAGAAGCTCTCAGAGCCAACCTAGTTTAAGATGTGTTTATAATGAACACTCTAAGACATGACTTATTAGGTACTGAAACAGCCCCCAAAACACTGCGGCCAGCAGGAAAACCATTTGAAATCAGGAGAGATGTTATCTAGGAAACAGCATCACAGACTCCAAAAAACCTCTAGAGAGGCAGGGGAAAGATCCCACTTCCCACATTTGCACTTCACATCTGGGAAATGTGAATCATTATATCAACATTTAGAGAAATCCAGAAATAGCAGGAAGGAAGGAAACTGATTTAAAAAAAAAAAGAGACAGAAGACAGTTTCCATCTTGGAAAAAAGGGAGAGAAAAATGTCAGCACTGTCCTGCTGAGGACTGAGGAGCTGAATTCCCAAATCCAAAAATACTTCCAGATCCTATTCAGAAAGGGGGATGCAGGAATTTTGTGGTTGCTAGCTGAAGCATCTTCTCTGTTTTGATACTCAAAACCTGCCTCTAGGATCTTCTGCAATAGCTGGGAAAGAGGTTTCATTTTTTAAATATCCAAAGAAAATGTTTTCTTCTTCTATTTGTTTTCTATCAAGAGCTTTGCTTCTGACATTGCAATTGAGAACTGAAATTTATTTTACCATATTTTCACCTGCACACTCACCTAATGCTTCGAATGGATTTGAGATAAGCTTTCAATCAATAGGTACACTATTACCAGAAGAAATGAGTATAAATGGTATGTGTAGGCAAGTACACTGGCAGTCTGTGACAAAAAGTGAGGATTCCCTGAAGTTTGGTCACATCTCTTGGCAAGATACGGCAATAATTTTGATGGCATCCCAGTCACTCACAGATTGCACAAGAAACTTGGAGAACTGGATGGAAAAGGGTGGCAAATGAGTTCTCCATAATTCACCTGCCAGGAGGTTAAAAGAACAAATATGTACAGTATAAATAAATATCCACATATGGTCTAGGGTTTCCCATGATCATGATTTCTGGACAATTATGACAACCCTCTGGTAGCAACTAATGTGTTTACCATTCAAAAAGCATTCAAGGACAGTATTCCCCAGAAACTGAATAGATGCTAGTGACAATGCGAACAGTTAAAGAAAATAATGTTGAATAGAAAAGGAGAGCAGATTATTTCCCATGTCTTGTTTTTACAATAGTTTTTAAACCTATCCACTTAAATAGCATTACCCAACTTGCAAGTTGATGCAGAATGTAAGCCTGATTCCTGGTGCATATAAATGTAGGTGTACAGCCCTTACACAGACCAGACATACAGCACATATTTAAAAAATACAGTTTCTTCATTTTTCTCTTATTAGCATAATGCTCTGAGACAGCATTCACAACAAAGCCTAGAAAATCACGATACAATAAAACACCAAAAAAGGAAGAACACCAACAGTTTTCAGTGCAAACTGGTAATGCTGTCTAAAAGTAAACACTAAAGACTCTTCATTTACTGCTGTCTCATCAAACAAAACATGCAAAAATTAATAAATATGACACATAAACCAAATAAGAACAAAAAAAATGCTCTTCATTTTGTTTTCAGTCAAGTAAAAGCAGCAAGAGTATCTTGGTTTGTGGATAACTTGCCCAACACTGAACTGCAGTTGAGAAAAAACTCTTCAGTAGCATTTGTGTTGCATGCAAAGCAACAAGTAGAGCTTTACTAATGAAGACTAAATTCATCCCAACTCACTAACAAAATACATTGTTCATGCTCTCAAGCCAATTCTACAATTCCCATCTGCTGCAGGTTCTGGGGAAAAAATCTGCCACAAATTGCTGGCTAATCTTACCAATGAATTGCTCATCTCACTGCTGAAGAGATTATCTGCTGCCTCGGGGGCTTCCACAGCTTAAGATGCTGCAGAGACAAAAGTGATGGGTTTTGATCTTCCAGTGCAAGGAAAGAGAAGTGCTTCCTGGCTATACCCGAGTCCTGTGGGCTCCTCTCTACTGCCAGCGTTTGTGACCATGCCAGACAGGTGTCATCTGAGCACACCCACCTTCCAGTGCTGAGAAATGCTTCTTCCAAAAACAGGAGGATGAGGGGCTGAACACCAAAGACTCCATGCTCAGCAGATCGCAGCTTTCCCTGCATGCAGTTACATCCAGCATCCTACAAGCCGCAGAGAGACAAGGAGCAATGCAGGAAAAGGCAGTGTCCACCTGGGTGTGTTCACCCAGAGCAGCTCCCTCACTGCCCCGCTGGGCTCTCCCACTCCATAGCACAGAGCGCTCCCAGGGAGGAAAACAAAACCAGCAGTTCAATGAGCTCCATAGGAAGCACCTTTGTTTCCAGTGAAGGAAAACAGAGTGATTAGTTCAGTCAGCTACAGTTTTGGTTTTTAAAAATTGCACTTTTCCAAATGCCTCCATCCCACAGGCTGGGAGCCCACCTCCTGCAGGCAAGCTGTAGCTTGCATTTCTACTGCTCACAGTCACATTAATGCCTGCCAATTAACACAGGCAACACTACAGCTCATAAAATATGTATTTTGCTCTCATAAGGCTGCTGTAAAGAAAACCCTCTTAGGAAAAAATGGATAAAATTAAGATTTTTATTTCTTTTAATCTGCTTTTTTAAAATCTATGTGTGACTCTACAAAGATAATCCAAACTGCAGCTGTAGTGACCCACCACGGGACAGTAAATGTAAGATATTTTTCTTCAATGCCGTGAAGTTTCTTGTTTCAGGTTGGAAGGAAAAAGTGATTTTTCTCTTGAATAAAGATATTAATAGCATGTAATTTATCCTTCAAGTTCTAAGAACAAGAACGTGTACCATCATCTTCTAAATATGCACTCCTGCTAAAAGGACTACGTGCTTGTGTTTTCTTACTGGTTACAATAGGATTATGACAGAGAAACAAAGTGTCTAAAGTAGGAATGAAAACAAGTCCTAAAACAATGCACAAAAACATCAGTGCTTTCCAGACTACAATAAATGGCAGTAGATTACGGAATATTTACAATAAAGTGACTTCTTAGGCTCACCATATCAATTAAAACAGTGCTATTGGTCTAATTGCTTCTGTCATTCATAATTTAACAGCCGGTCTACACTACATTCAAAAGTATATTTAACATTTTATGTAAAGTAAAACAGAGTAAAGTGCATGCATGTAACAATCATTCTCTCTAGGATTAGAGGCACCCTCTTAGAGGTGGTTTAATCTTCCCTTTTAGAATTTTAGGCATTCACCTATTTCATCTAAATATAATCTGATTAATAAAACTCATACTCTTATGATGCCTAGGTCTGTTTTCCAGAAAACAGAGAATATACTCCTATAGAGAATAGTATCGGGAATGCATCCTGAAGTTGTACACATGAATATACATCATGAAAGTAAAATAATTAGGTGAAAACTCAGAGTTACAACAGACAGAGAGAATCGTATCTCCATGTATAAAGCTAACTAAATGCATGCACACACAACTGCATTAAGATATCTGAGCATTCAGCTACATTTTTCAGGCAACTGCCATAACCACATGTCATCAGCCCCCTCTGACCACAGTTTGATAAGCAATTACCCCTTTCAGCAGCACTGATGCCAGCAGAAACAGCCCTTACCTCCTGCTCCCTGCCACGTGTTCCTCCTTTCAGGCCACCTTCTCAGCCCTAGCACAGCAGCCACACAGTCAGACAGATCAGGGGGAAAAGTTATGAATAAAAAAGAAGGCAAGGTGCCTTTGGATGCAGTGCAGTCCCCATGAGCCCCACAAATGGCTGTGCTAGTCCAGCTCAGAGGGTGGCAGGGGGCTGCTTACGTAAGCACGGCTCTCTCAGGAAACACATGCCAAATCTCTCCCTCAGGAAGCAATTGTGTTTGCACCAAAACATCTGAAAAATCTGCCCCCCTGTGCCCAGTCTGTTGGACCTTGGCCTGGGAACATGGATCCGGAAGGGATCCCTGGGGGTGTCCTAGTCCCCTTCCTCACAGCTGCAGACAAGAACCAGCTCAGCAAATCCAGCCCGGATTGCTGCAGCAAGGCAGCTGCCAGGTAAACACTGCACAGCTTCAGGATCGAGTCAATGTGCGAGCTGGGGCGAAAAGAAAGTTCCTGAGGTTTCCCCTGTTTACATATCATCTGAATCAATTCTGATAAAGCTTTGTAAAATCAAATTACACACTGCGCTATGTTGTTTTTCATCATTACTTTCCACCTTCAGGTGAAGGCAAAAGTTAATGATTGAATTTTAAAGGCATTAATGTGGAAACCCGTTAGGGAAGCCTAGAGAAACCTTCTATTAAAATATAGCTTCAGTTATACTGCTGCAAAAAATGGAAAAGTAAACATTAAATACAATGCAACTGGAAAAAATATAAAACAAGAATATATTATGAGCCACACAGTACTAAAAAAAATACAAAAAGACAGTAACAGTTAATGATTTGAGGTGAGCAATAACATGGCCCTAAATGAGGCATAATAGAATCACTCTGAGGGAAATGCAATTCTGTTTCACTTCATTAAGTTTCATGTTATCCTCCAATTTCCCAGTGCTAACAGAAACGTTTCCTCATTGCCACTGCAGGAGTGGACTCACAACAAAGACTCAGCTGTCCCAACCAGCTTGTTAACTTAATGAAATCAATTCAGTCAGAATGCTATGTCACACAAACCCAAATTCATCCCAACAACTTACCTGTCCAGATATTAAACAGAACCACCGATAAATGAGTGGCAAATTATCAGAAAGTCCAGAATAAGGATAATGCTGACTATATCTTTTAGCTTCTTTTTTTTCATTGAATAGATTCCCCGAATTTAGTCAGCCTGCGAACACACAATTTCCTACGAGACTCTTACCACTTTGCCCCAGCCTATTACTGCACACCTGCTCGTCCTACAAGGGACTAAATTCTCCTGGAAATACACTATGTGAATATCCCAGAAGAAATATCAAGGCTTTTTAGGATACGGATCACTGTGATCAGCCATTTGCACAGCCAATTGTCCCCATGGAAGGCCACAGCCAACCCTGCAGCCCATCACTGAGCCTGTGCCTCGGCTTTCGGAGCCCTTGGGGAGCCTCTCACACACAAACACAAACACACACGAAAACACAAACACACGCACGGAGCCGTGCACGGGCATCCCGGTGACAGCCAGCACGGCGACAGGCTCAGCACTGCCCCTCACACCTGCCTCTGACAGGTACATTTGTCCTGCTTATGCAGCAGAAATAAAAGATACCTGAGTTTCCTCATACCATCCAGCAACTTGAAACGCTGTTTATCCTTAAACGCTGTTTACCTTAAGCGTTTATCCTTGTGTCAGCTGTTTACCTGACTAGCATCTCGCCTAACCAAGAGCTTTCATACATATATATAATATACATGCACGTATATACAGTCCCTTCATTAAATACTGGCGGTTACATTCCTTTTTATGGATTTTTCGCTGTTTCCGCAGTTCTAAGGCTCCACGACACAAGGCAGGGCACGAAAGGGGCTCGGCTGCAGCCCCCACCTGCCGGGTACAGCCCCCACCTGTGGGTACAGCCCCCCCCTGCCCGGTACAGCCCCAACCTCCCCGGTACA
>PYHW01010834.1:60219-89281 GCA_013186435.1 Turdus rufiventris | reverse complement strand
CTTTTGTAGCCAAGTGCAATATGCTGAGAGCTAGCTGGGTAACAGCATGCTGCATGCTTAGGACATAGGAACAGCATGTTTTTGTTTACTTATTCAAATAGCAGTAGGGGTGAGGTTGCTCAAAAAACAAAACAATCCTACTGAAAGGAACTAATTCTTTTTTAAGTACACTCAGCATTTTGTGATTCATTTATCTAGCCACCTGTGAAAATGTTACATTAATTTGTTCAGGGGTTTTTTAATTAATATGCATTATTTCAGGTAATTTTTAAAATGTACAAGAAGAAAAATTTCAAAAGAAGAAGAGTGTTCTCACCGTTCAAACCAATCTCCTGGTGAAGTTTATCCAGTTTTTTCAGAGAAGCCTCTCATAGCTTCATTGCCTTGCCCACATTACACTAGTGCATTCCAAAAAGCAGATGTTCACAGACCACCACGGCTGTGCTGCCCCCATTGCCTCTTGCTGACAATCAGGATGTCAGTGGGGTAATTCCAGTGGGAGAACAGAGGGAGCAGATACAGACAACAATACCAGTACCCCAATTCAGTATTACATCTACAGGTTGGTAATGATTTACTGCCTCACTTAAGAATATTTTGATTGCAGTCACCTGGCTGATGCAGCTGTTCTAAAAGCTTGTAGGAAAGAGCATTTTGGTCAGCACATCTTTGCTATGGGCTTGAGATATTAATTTCTTCATCCTTATTAGAACACAGGTATTTCTACTTCCACCCAACCTAGCATCTGCATTACAAACTCCTACAAGCTGATACCAGCTGTTTTATTTCTGTGCAATTTGTTAACATATTAATGCGAAACAAATCCCCTGAACAAGTCACAGCACACCAGTGGCCACACCATCTTGTTGCCTGAAGCAGTAATGTGTCTGCTGTGACAAAATGCATTATCAAACCAGTGTCTGCCCATGATGAGACCGTCTTGCTCTAAAGCATTGTTTCTCGATGCTTTCAAGGATGGAACAGAGAATGTGTATTCCCTTGCAAGGAAAAGTGCATCTCACAATAGATTTGAAACCCAAAAGAGCATGCCATTTGAAAAAAAAACACCCTAACATATATAAGAAAGTGGTAACATACTTAGCTGAGACCACACCTTCACAGGTGGGCATATGTGGAAATCTTGGTAATAGGGGTAAACTCTACTCTGAACATGCACTGCCAAGGCTGCTTTGGTACCTCAGCATTTCTAAAAGGAAACTTCTTTGCATTAACTACTCGGATTTATGCAAACTTTTAAGGTTGAAAAGAAATGATTGGGTCACCCACCCAAAAACCTGAAAAACTACAAAGCTGTCAACTTGGAAACACTTTTGAAGGTGGAAGTGCCCTGATCATCACAACAAAATAAGGAAAACCACTTAAGAACAGGGAATTATATATTGTTTTAAGTAAAACGTGATGCCATTTCATGCTGCTTACCCACCTTCATTCCAGACTGGTCTTTCATAGCCTGTGTTTCATTTAATTCCAGATTCAAAGACACCTTGTGCTTTAAAAACAGAACCCAGTAGAACTCCTCATCCGACTGGAAACAATCATGTATGTTTATTTTGTCATCAGTTCAACCCCATATGGTTCTCCCATCTCTAAAGTTCTGCTGTGTCCTGCCAAAAATCACTTGCAAGTATCTTGTGACAGTCTAATGGGAACAGAAGTGCTGATAACAGTGAAACACCAGGACAGCTTTGCTTTGCTGAGGTTGGAATGAACTGCAAGCACCCTACTTGTCCTAAAAGTCAGATTCTTGCACGGCCCCCATGCACCCCAAGCTAGCCTTCTTTGTTAAATCTAATAAAGTAAATATTCTTAGTTGTCTCTCACTCTTCATCCTGCACTATGGATTTTCCCCCAGTACTTTAGTCCAAAATTCTTGCTTTAGAACATAGGCCCTTCTTGCTAGGGGATGTAATTAGACTTTTTGTCAAAACTATTACAAATTGGGCTGTCTTGGTGGTGGTGGGGGAGAGAATAAAGAGAGTAGCATGAATTCAAGAAGAAACATTCAAGGGCAAAAGCAGCACAGCCATGACAATTGAGAGTGATGAGTCTGATTCATTCTGTTCCAACTTACCTGAATAAGTACCTACCTTATCATGTTTCAGAGAGAAAAAGCTAGATTAACAAAGCTTGGCGTGTTAAGAGGTCTATTTATAGCAAAACAAGTATTTTCAACACAGACTAAATCTGCAGACTTACTGATCTCCCTTAAGGAAGCCTGCTTCTTCAACTTCCCCATTTCCAAAACAAAAAAGATCCCAGAATCTGGATATTTCTAGGTTCTCAGTGACACTCTTGGATAGTGCTGGAGTTGAACTTTGCTTGCACAAATTTCCAGTTTGTACCAGTTATAGCAGAGGTTTATCTGTGTAGTTGAGCAAGAACGTTTTCAGACTCTTTAGATACCTCTGGATGACTGATGAAGTGGGGCACCTTGGGGAACCCCTTCCAACAGATGACTGTAGCCAGCAACTGGATACCAAACACAATCAGAAAAATTCCAAACAGCAATGCTCTTAGAAATGCCCCAAAATACTCTCTACTATGGCAAAAATATTGTAACAGTGCCAGAAATCAACCACACTGTCATTAATCCATTACTTAATAGCAGAAGGGGGACATGGAAGAGGAAACCAAGAATTGGGATTAGTGGAGGCAAGCAAAGTCTGAAGGTAAAGAGGCAAGTTATGGTACCAGCAGATTCATATGATGGTACTGATGGAGAAACAGGGGAAAGTAGTCAATGCAACAAAGAAATTAGGCTTTTCTCCCTCAGGAAAGGAAGAATTGAATACAGTGTCATTTTCCTCTAGCTTTTTCTACTTTGTGACTCCCCACAACTCTCTATCCCAGTTAAAGTCTGCTAATATTTTTCCCAGCCAGACATACTCATTTATGTAATTCAGAGTACTTATTCTCTGGACTGCAGAAATTCACCTATTAAGCATTTTAAACTTCAAATCAGCATTTTAAAGGTAAAGGTTTATTTTGTGCTTCTCCTAGAACTTACCTGACAGTCCTTAGAATCTCAGAGGTAACTTCAGGGCTACCACAATTGTGCTTTTCTTCTTTAACCACACAGCTTCAATTTGTGCATCTCTTAGGTCCTGAGATATTTCTCTGCATGGCTCGCTAGGGTTTTTTTGAATTTGTGTGGGTTTTTTGGGTATGGGGGGGGTGCTTTTTGGGTTTTTTTTGAGAAGTAGAGGATTTTAATCTTAAAAGAACAGCAGTTCTTTTCATATTTGTTTACTTAACATTATAGTCTTCCTTCACAAGTCTAAATGTAAAGAATGCAACATCTAAGTGACAGACATTCCCACGTCAAATTCCCTTCAAAACACACAGTGGAGAAAAACATGGGATCTTTCTCTGAAGCAAGCAGCTACATGACTGATGTCGTGCTTCCCTCTACTGTTTATCGTTAGAAGCACAGTTACCTCTTAACATTCTGAAGTTTTCCTTAAAAAAAAAAACCAGAAGTGTACAAGTGAATCTTTATTTGCAGGCAAAACTTAGCCAATAACCTTAATCAACGTTTTATTTTCTTTATTAAAAAAATAGAGGTACTGAGCAGAACCATCTGCACTTATCTCAAGCTCAATATTACAAAAAAAAATCAGTTTCAACATGCTAATATTATCTCATATTTTTGTTTACAGTCCTTTAAAGTCAACTTCAAGCAGGCAAAAGGCTTCAAACATTAAAGCTTTGTTATCAAGAGTAAAAACATGTCAAGAAGAAAATTATTATCATGGAATTATGTAGTCATATATGTCACCAAAACAAGTGTTATGTATGTCACACCATTGCTTTCAAGAAATGAATTCCACAGATACATTAAAACTGTCAAAACAGCAGTGGTCTTTATTTCCATCAGACAAGTTAACACTTCAGTTAATATTACCATCTTTAAACATTTGGGAGATATGTAAGTTAATGACTTAAAAAAGTGAAATATACCCCCTTCCAAAAATATACTGAATTTTATACTGTCCCTCTGATGAGTCATTTACATTATGTGACATCACATACAGTCTTGCAAGACAAAATAATTTACTAACTGTTTTTTTCAGCCTCTTATTTGTGAGCCCTCAGGGTGTCTGAGGAAGGCAAGTTTATACATGCTCCCCAGCAGCCTTAGTACATGGATTTCAAAGGGGTCTCAGTTCAACTTGGGGAAAAAAAAAAACTAGAGAGGTCCACAAATTAGAAAAGGTAGAAAATACAGTATTAGAATAAACACTCCAATTTTAGTGTACTGGAGGGCAAGTTAAAACTAGATTAAAAACAGAAAATACTTCAGTTGGTATTTTTCTAATTTTAGTAACTGGGCTTTTAAAAATGCTGTAATCAGTTGTTTTCAATTAAGAACAAGTTAAAACTTGCAGACTACAGAAAAATAACTGAAGACAATCTCCCTTTGCCATCTAATACCAAGTGTGATTAACATCTTTACTACAGAACTCCTCATGATGATCAGAGGTCTTCATCAGAAACAGATTTTCATTTTAGTGTTAATTAAATAATTAGAATTTTAGTTTACTTCTTCTTTAAATTTTTTATTATAG
The DNA here is from genome assembly GCA_013186435.1 of Turdus rufiventris. Lineage (NCBI taxonomy): Eukaryota > Metazoa > Chordata > Aves > Passeriformes > Turdidae > Turdus > Turdus rufiventris. Next base: position 84,692 of record PYHW01010834.1, on the reverse strand, counting down.
AGAAGAATCAGCCCTGCAAAACCAGCTGGCAGTCTCTCCCTGTTTTAATTCATAGCTACTGAAAAATTACAATCTTAAACCCCCTGCTATTGCCAAGTTTCCTCATAGTCCTTTGAAGAAATGCATTTAGCCACAGAATGGTTTGCAAATTTATTTTTTGGGGGGAAGGGTCAGAGAGATGTTAAAGTGTCTCATCTAATGAGGAAAGGAAAGGCAAAAAAATCAATTACTAGTTTTCACAGTAAAATGCATCAGCTTTGTAGTTTCATTTGAAACCAAGAACAAATCATGAAACGTCATGAAAATAAGATAAAAAAAAAAATCTCCTAGAGTGATTACTAAATGAAGTTAAAATTACCACACTAATCAGTAAACCCCAGAAGAAAAGCAGATGCCTCATATCACAGGTCCTACATTAAACAGTATTCATTTTTTAACATAAATCCATAAAATCTGAATGTTTGGCCACTTTGCACATTTTTCCCCTAAAAAATACAGTGTACAGAAAAAAAAAAATCTTGTAATTCCCAGTATGAATTCTGAAGTATAAGGTCAAAACCCAGAAATCAAAGATCAGCTAAAAGGATTTTAAATTATTTACAAATCCAGCAGGTAGGACAACCATAATGGCTTCATTTCCATCCATATAGTGGCTTTCACTCTTAACCAGCAGCATCTGCAGTAAAAATCTCTTCAGACAGCTTCATCACTGATCATCTGTCATTTTAAGCATTTCTAGAAGAGCCCCAACAGCTCCAAAATAACCCTTTGAACAAAGGCAAAAGAAAATCAAAACCAATCACACTCCAAAATAAGACAACACATAACAAAGTTCACGGCAACTAAAAGAACGTCAGCCCTGCCAAATATTTGCTCTAAAATATGATTTAAAAAGATCATCCTTAGCTAGAAGAAAGAGCTTGATACTGGAAAATGTCTTACATAGTTCTCCAAAATCATAAACCAAACAAAAATTACAAAACCATAATATTGATTATGTACTGAGGCAGAACAGTTTCTGTTATAGACCTGTACAGCTCAAAATGAAGCTTACAAAAATGAATTATACTTGTGATTTTCATATACCAGCCCATGCAAATGAACATTGTTGTTATCAGGGTCAGAAAGCAAATACAAGAAATAGGCAATGTTTAACAACACATACCACAAGATTAGTGATCAAACAAAGGAGTTAACAAGTAGTATTTTCAAATGAATTTGTAAACTGAATAGCATTTATGCAGGACTTAATTTGTGCATTCAATTCAAAGCAACAGCATTTCCCCCCTTTCAAAGTCACAAATAAAGAACTACAAGAATTTTGTACTTAAAAATAAAAGTTCAACACTTATTTCCTTACCTCATGTTCCAAAAACAGAGCTTTTAGTTGTCCCTTGGACCAATAATCCATAGCATATGCTAGCACCTTCATAGAAATCATATTAATTCGGAGAAAGTTGCCAACGAACACCACCTTGTCGATGTTCTGGGAAATTGAATTTGAAAAAACATACCAGAAAAATTATATTCAGCTAAATTATTTGCCTCATTTAGCATGTACCTCTGCCTCTATTACAAAGTTAAATGGGAATTTTAGGTTACATTTAAATACTTCAAACTGAAAAGTCAAAAAATATTGGAGTTACTGACCGCTAAGTAAGTGCAGAGTTTTATTCCAACAAAAGTGAGAGACTATCATCATAGAAGATCAATATTTGCTTAAAATATTGAATAAATATCACAACCTTGCCAACATGACTCAGACTATGAGCATTTTTGTGGTGGTGTTTGGGTTTTTAATTGTATATGGCTGCACTGAAGATATCTTCCCCCCACTGCATGCTAAATGAAGCATCTTTCCAGAGATCACTATGATTATTAAATCCAGATGGAGAACCTCTGAAGGCTAAGAAGAATTACATTAGAGATGGGAAGGAGCATCTTTTATTATCAAGACTGCGACTCCATTTTCAAAAAGCAAGTGAAATGGGGCCAACATAATACTTGATATGTATGGCATTCCTTTGTTTCAAAGCTCATTTGAACTCAATTTTCATTCGGGAAATTAAGATTTTCCATCAGTACTATGCTGTCAATGAGAAAGCCACAGACCATCCTTGCCTGTGCACACCCAGGGAACATCCTCACTGCAATGAATACTCAGTGCTGGGGAGAGATGATCCCCAGACACTGTAACTCATCCACCCAGACTCTGCTGACTGAGTGAGGGGCATGCCTGACTACCCTCAAACCAAACACAGCAACACAAACTTTATTTGAGTAGAGACTCTGCAGTCACATCAGCATGTATTCGTACTCAGGAATTTATGAATGAAAATAAGAACTTCTTAAGTTTCAAAATGCTGCCATTGAAAATGCTCAAGAGCACCCTGCATCCTTGGACATCCTTGGAAGCATTTTTGTCTCTGAAGCAACTTCAGACAAAGGAGGGACAAATATGCAACTAATTAATTTCCTGTAATGTCATAGCACAAAATTGGTTACAATCTACATTTCAATTTCAAATGCATTTCAATTTCAAATGCATAAGATTTTTTCTGAATCTAAAAACAAAGCCACCAGAAGCAATACCTAACAGAGTATAAAAATTACTGCAAAGTTTGAATCTAAAAGTACTAGCCATATCTACTGGAATAACAATGTATATTAACATGCAAATTTCATTTTTGTTTAAAACATTCCTTGAGTTGACAAGGCTAAAAATTGCATTAATAATGCAGAGTTCTCTAGATTTTCTGAACTGAACTAAAAACAAGTTAAGTATTTTTCAGAAGTCAAAATGCTAGCCTTAAGGAAGTCTTGTCAATTTACTTTCAAACTGTCCACTGCTGAAACCTTCAAAGCTGAAAGACAGAAATCTTAAACTGCTGAAGAGATGGTGGTGACATGCTTATTTAAGTTAATCAAATTACAGCATCCTGGATAAGACATGCACTCTTTCATCCTCTGGAGTCTTGGTAAATTCTTCAACTACCCTGCAGCAGAAAGCTGGAGTATAGTTTTAATATGGTATTAACATATTTGCCAATCTAATTGAATAGGGAAATCTCTATAAATGACAATAACAAACCCTGCACATATTTTTACAAGGCAGCTTGTTCAGATACAAACTTACATGTTCTGTAAGAAAAGTATAAATCAGGAGATCAGTTTTCTTTATGCAGCTCTGCTGTGCCTAGGACAGGCCATTTCAAACGGTCTGTGGCCAAATGGTTCCAGACCATGGAATTTTTTCTACCCCACTGCCAACTCTGTGCAAGCAAATTTGCTTTGAAGTACTGCAGACAGAATATTTCATTTATTCCCCAGCCTCATTTTTTCCTGCACATATGCAAGTCATTTTCAACACAATATTAAAGCTGCAATCATTGGGAAAAGCTTATCAAAAGTCATGCTTCAGGGCATAAATTGATTCTGTCAACCTAAAAGTGAGCGTTACCATAACCCTAATCTAATACATACAAGCTCCACAAAAGAATATCATATTCAACTCTTTATTTAGTTCTTATGTGAGGATTTGGTTCATCAAGCTTGCTATAAAAGTCAGAGTCATGTCTCCCAAAAGCAATTTAGATTACTTAGCAGAATGATAGCATTAGATTTTTTCCCCCCAAGAACAAACTATCTGAAGATTAGCTCACTTGAAATGATACTGCATGCTTTTCTTTTTAACAGTATGTAAAGTGACTAAATGAAGTTTTCATTCTCTAAAACTACAAAATAATTTACTTCAAGTGTTGGAGAAATTCTGCTTTGACACTGTGAAATGAAGAATATTTAACACATCAATTCACATTCCTCCACCAAATTCTATGGACCACATCAGTTTTTAAGAGGCCTGCCCCCAGAACAGAGATGTTAGGAACTTTTTCACAATGACTCAGAAGAATTAATTTCCTTAGCAGCCTCTCTCATCCTCTGAAGGCACCACATATGGCTCCCTGCTGCAACTCTCCATGCTTTGATAGCCCTGTACAATGCTGCTTGAACTCCATGCCACAAGGCAACACTGTAAAGAAGCTGAAAGCAAAGAGAACACCAAAAGAGAATCATCCTGACCAAAAGAGTCAAATTGCTAAGGAAAAGAAAATGTGTCTGCAGCCACTTTTCACAATGAAGGAAGGTTATCAGTGCCATTTGACAGGGGCATGCACTACAACTTGTGTTGATCAATATATTTTAAAAGTGCTCTAGAGAGGAATATGAGCAACAAAGATAATAATGGCATACAAAATCAAGAGAGAATAAAAAATAAACAGCATAGCAGTGCTGAAGCGACTTATCCTGTGACTGAGGAAAAAATGGCGGATGAAGTTCAAATTTAAAAAGTGAAATGACACAAGTGAAAGGGGGAAAGAGATACAATTATGCAGACACAATGATAGGCTCCAAATTAGCCGCTTTAAGATGATACCATGGAGGGACTGTTGATTTCTTAGAAATGAGTGCCATGCCCACAAAAATGAAAATATTATGACCTGTTAGTAAAGGAGCTCTGAGCACAAAATTTATCAATATACCATCACATAAATTCATTGAACAACCACATTCTGAATACCGTAAAAAAATCTGATAATTCAATCTTAAAATTACAACCATAAAAAGATTAAAAATTCAAAATGAAGCAGCGCATAAAAGATTGTCTTCTCTTTTTTAGGTAAGGAGACTAAGTATTAGAACTTTTGCCTTGGAAAGACCAAGAGAGAGATGTGGCAAAGGTTGATTAAAAATCAAATTGAAACCCACACCCACCAAAAGCACTAGTGATTAATTATTTACTATTTCTGATAAAGCCATAAGCTAGATGGGAGCCAATAAAGTGATTAGATGGCAGTTTGGTGAGTTTCTTGGGTTGGTTTTGTTCAATTTTTCTGGCTTCGCATGTATGTTGTTGATTAAAAACATAAAAGCAGCAGCAACTTTTTCTACCAACAGAATGCTGTGCAGCTAAAACACCTATGTATTAAAAAAATTATATAAATTCATTATCTGCTCAGAACAGATTAAAAGGTATTAATTAACACATAATTGTAAAGGATGCAATCTGCAGATAAAAGCAAGGACCTAAATGTTTGGGTTTGTGGTGGGGGTTTTTTGTGCTTTTTTTTTTTAACTGCTGGAAGCTGCAGTGTATGGATGGAACAGTCCATCTCTATTTATCATGTATAATCAAAAGAATGTAATAAGCATCTGAAAGGAGTTTGAGGCAGGAAAATGAACTGCATTTTTCTTCATTCTTACACAGTGCAATTGAACCTGCATCTATCCAAACATGTAACACAATATACGATTTGAACCCATCCTGCTATGGAAACAATCCAAGCAAAATAGTATTCAAAATAAATTCTGTCATGCTATAGTAAAACCTGCAAATAACTACAAAGTAACAGAGTAATAATTAGTATTAAAAACATGTTAATATTTATGTATTACAGCTTGAGAACAACTGAACACTCCATGCTGAAGCTCAATGCCTCAAAGAGATCTTTACAGAGCAATTTTTCTCCCCTCTTCACTAGCTTTGAAGCTTGAACATCCTCACACTTTACATCAAAGCATACACATAACCCACGAGAATTATGACAGGACACTAAATATATGCATATTCACCAAGGCCAGTGACACACCTACTAGGCCAGCAATTTGCATTTTTGCATCCTGATAATGTCACTATGTTGTTTCTAAAGGTTTTAAGCCCATGGTAAATAACTTACCTCATTCAATGCACACATGCGAGCAATAGAACCTATGTTGTTGGTGATGGTGACCAAAGTAGCTCTGGCCAAGTCCTCTTTACTGATGGAATCTCTCTTCTCTTTACTCATCATATGACCAAAGCTGTGTGAGGAAGATCATGTCTTTTAACATGAGATATTCAGGAGTGATAAGAGCCCTTAAAATTGTATCATTTAGCAAGTTTTGCTTTGATAACTATTAACTTGACAAGTGTGAAAAGGGATCTCTTTAGAAAGGCAAAACAATGAGTAAGGACACTTCCAAAATAATTGTAATTTAAATGGAAGCAAACTGCATCAGGCATTACTTAATATGTGTTTAAAAAAAAAAAAACAAAAAACAAAAAGTAGGTGAGAGATCCAAGGACAAACCCCATGATACATGGAGTGACATTTCCACATGGACACAGTGCATAGTCCAGGGATTATGCACTCTGTTTAGCATGCACAGGAAGTTTCCCAAGGACTGCTCACAAACACAGCTCACTGAACACGTACCTTGACGCTACAGCAGATCCTTGAAGGCCAAACCGCTCATAGTCTCCTCCATAAATATCTTTCACCAGCTTATCCACATTGGTGCTGTCTCCCTTCGCAGCCATTTCCAGCGCTTCTTCAAACGTCTCACAGCCAGTGAGCAAACAGCACAGGCCCAGGAATGTTCCTCCTCCAAGGCTAGAAAAGCACAGTGCCTTCAGACCAGCAGCGTGATCCAGCTTTTACCAGAACCCTTCAGACTGCCATTTACAACATGCTGCACACAGATGCCAACTGTATTTCACTGCTCCTCCCTTAGAGTGTGCACACACACACTCTACACTGAGCTCCTATTTAACACAAATGTCATCCAGTGTGGTTTGAACTCACTAGATTTGAGTCCTTAATTCGTAAATAGGAGAAATTACACTAAAGGGTTAGCTAAGAGTAAGGTCCGACCCAACACCACAGATACCACTTTGCTACTTGTAGCACTCTAACAAGTTTTCTGCCAAAGAATAATTAGCCAGCAGAGCACTCAAATGAGTGAGGAAAGAATGAACAGTGAACAAAGGTAAATCTGTAAGGGCTGGCAGCCAAGGCAGATCTTGTCCCCCTAGCCAGAGGCAGGAAGCAGTCTGGTTGGCCCCTTTTCAAAGCAAGCCCAGCATCACTCCCGAATGTTCTTTCCCTGCAAGAACTCTGAGCAAGGAACACTCACTTGAGTATTTTGTAACAGCTCAAGTGCAATATTTACTGACTACGTAAACTTAGAAGGGAGTATTTAACTGTGCATAACACGTTGCTAACTCATTAAAGTTCTACTTTGGACTTTTCAGTCTTACAGACATAAAGTTTAACTTACTAATCTCCACATCCTTCCTCATTCTTTCTTGGCCACTGACAAAGTTAGCTTATTAGTAGTGACTGTAGTCACAGTAAACAAGGTGATCAGTGAGACACCAGATGTACTTCATGAAAAAGCACAGGAGGTCAGGTAGGAACACTATTTAGTCCGTGCTCTTGGATTATTGGGTTTTTCAGAACACATAGCACTGTAATGTACTGAGTATCTGAACAGTAGAAAGCTCTGCACACCAGCCACAAGACAGTATTGATTCCATAATCTGTAACAAGTCAACAACACATTGCAGTCATGTTTTTCCTTCCATAATGGAAAGGATTTGAAGCATGTCTACCAAAGATGCTAAAATTTTTGTGCTTGAAAAAGACCTGTGCTGCAAGAAATCCAATGCCTCCCACAGAACTTGTGTCCATCTGTACTGCACACAGAGAAATGGCTCATGGCTACCACTGTGGCAAAGGTATGCCCTAAGTAAGACAACAGAAGATATATATGCACTTCACGTGCAATATACAGGAGAAACTTTAATACGTACCATGGACCAAAAAACAGAGTGCAGAGAGAGAAGCTTCATTTGCTGGGACAGTTCTATTTTGGAAATTCACAGCGAGAGATGGGAAATAGGTAAGAACACCAACAAGAGACTAAGGCAGGTCTAAAGTTGAACAGATCAATGATTTCCCTGACACAGATCCAATCTCTGAAGCTATCCTAGGATATTTTCTGTCTTGCTACTGATAGGCTTTTAAAAGAAATGGGAATACATGCACAGTTTGGAGCTGTAGCTACTGATCACACTGCTAATTCTACCTGCTCAGTTGTGAAGGAGAAAACAGTTGAAAGAAACAAAAGAAATTTACCTGGATCCTGTAACTCTTTTATAATTGTCCTTAGAATACACAGCTAGGATGCTGACCCCTGAGCCTATGTTAACCAGCAGCATAGGATATGGATTATCAAGGCAGTAAGGCTTTTTCTGGCACTGTTCAGGATCTGTAGGATTTTCAAAATAATAGCACTCTGGTTGGCCATTGAAACCAACAGAATCAACATAAAGGAGGCCCTGGATCAAACAGTCCAATTCATCCAGTTTATAGAGCTGTAGATCAGCCATCTGTAAAAGAATAACAAGAAATTAAGAAACACATATTTCCTAGTATAATACAACACTGAGAAGGACAAAAGGCTCCAGTGAAGCACTTTGATCACTTTAATATTAACACGTTATGCTATTTAAGCAGTTCAGAGATCCAAGCATGAAATCTGAAATAAAAATTCACTATCTGCCTGACAACAGGTACCTCCTAAAACAATGATGTGCTACACAGTAATGCCATCTAGTTCCTTTGCCTTTGAGACATTCTGGGCTCTGCAAACAGAAGTATTTATCCTCCTTAATATTCTGACACAATAAACGTCTTTCCCCTCATTGCCAGCCCAGAGCAGCTGTGTTCTGCAGCTTTTGGGCAGTATCAGACACATGCCTACACAGCAGCATTCCTCAGGATGCAAAGTACTCTAGCTCATCATCCAGCTACATTTCCCAGTAATTTAACGGATTTTTCAGTAGAAGCATTAAAATGTGCCTGTTATGTTAATACGCATTAAAAATACAGTGGATTTTTTCCGTACGTGTCACTAGTTATTCTGCTTATTTTTTAAAATTATGATGAGAACCTTAAAATGCCTCATGAAAAACAGAGGCGTAACTCCATTGTTTGGCGAAAAATCATATAAAATCCAAACAAAAAGACTGTCAGGCCCATGTCCCCAGCAGAATATAACTTAAAGAGAAGGCAGACAATCAAAAGCTGACAAAAGACATTCCCTTTGAGATCTCACAGGTCACCATGATTGTACTTCAACAGACATGTCTACTTTACAAAGCATTCTATTCACTGATTTAGAAATAACATCCCTTTCCCAAAATAGGATACACTGACCAACTGCAGGAAGTCTCCATTTCTAGGTAGAGGGAAGAGCAAAAAAAAAAAAAAAAAAAACCTGTAAAGCTGCCCATCCAAATCCTGAGGTCATTTTCATTCTCACACATGCAAAGAAGGTCATGCCCAATTCTACTTTCCAGCCAAAAAAAAAGCAGAGTATAATGGAGTTATACAGTACACAGCTGGTTCTCCAGCATTTGCATACTGCAGGATATTTTCATAATGGCTAATGGAGAAGATCTACATGGGTAACTAGGTCCTATTTTTAATTCTGGAAGCTATATTAAGTCACTACAAAGAGGGAAGATATTTCTGAGGAACAGGCATGGTCAATAGGTTACATTCTTTTAAGCTATTTAAATCTCCCCTGTTAAGTCATTGCTCTACTTGTACACAGCTCTAACGTGCCACAAGTGAAAGCCATCCCACTCTTTGGATCTGTCCTTTTTTTTTTTTTTACTTGCCACTCCTCAAATCCTGTAACCAGGGAAAAGAAATAAAACGAAGAAGATCCCAAACCAGCACTCTCAAAGACCTCAATATAGATTCAGTTATTCATAGGACAAGTGAGAGAGGTGGAAATAATTTTCTCTTGTTTCTGTATTTCCTCCTGCAACTTCTGCAATCCACTCTTTTTTTTTTTTTTTTGTTACCACATTGCTACAAAAATTAAAATTAGAGAAATGCAGCATAAAAGACTTGAACCATTTAGCTAGCAAATACAAAGAATAAGCAGTATTTGTGAGAAAATATTTTTCAAGAAATGTCACAAAATTCTTAAGGCTGATATGAAAACAGCTTTGGATTTAATTGATTTCTAACTATTAGACCAAGAGGAAAAGTTCCAAGATATACACAAGACACGGTATGATGCAAGGTATCAACATAATAAACCCTTCATGCACTCTTTATCACAATGAACATTGCGTGGAGTCCACTAAGTCATTACTCCTTACAGGATTGATTTAGTTCAACAAACATTGCACATACCTGGATGGCATAAGCAAATATTCTGTACTACCGATGATCTTTCCCTAGTTATGTGCTGTACAGTGTCAGATTCCTCACCTAAGCACTTAAGTTGGATGTAGCATAACCAAACACCATCTAACACAGATGCATAAGTGTGCTGTGAACCAGGAGCTGCTGTACAAAGATGAGTCATTAAAAGGTTTATGGGCCCTACTGCCAAACCTCTATTCTAATGTAAGCCAAACAACCAGCCACAAGCTGCTTTTGTCTGATCAATGCTATGCTTTTACAAACAGGTAAGCACTAGCCAGAGACCTTGCAAGACACAAACAAGTAATAAAAAAAAAATCAGTAGAACACTTCTGACATCAGTGCAAAACCACAGAAAAACCCCTTGATTCTACAAACTATCCAGCCACCTCAACGATTCTGTAAGAGCAGAACAAGAGAAACTAATCAGGTTCTTTCTCAAGACTACACATAGATGTTTTATTAGGTCCAGCCCTTCATGTATAAAAGACACTAAAATTAGTTCTGCTTTTTATAACCCTGTGCTATATTTAAGAGTTGATACACTGTAAGCAGAAAAGTCCTATTACTGCTTTCTTTCATGTATGATATTCATAGCAGACTGAAAAACTATTTTCCTGTGCCATTGCAGCAGTCTGGTTTTGATTTTTGGAATAATCAAGACAGGCATCAGTATTCTATGTCAATCCACCTTCCTTCAGAAAACCAAAAGCTCAGCAGCCACCAGACACCCAAGGCTCCAAAGAGCTTACTGAGCCACCATTGTTCTTATTTCTAAACAGAAATTAGGGCAAAGTTTCAAGAAATGTAGTAACCCAGTCTTGTACAAGAAGCCACAATGGAGCCGTGGTCACAATTCAGTCCCTTTCCCTGTATATACAGCAGTGCTTTTGCTCACAGTGTCTCAAAGCACCAAAGCTGCATTGCAGAATAGATGTACCTGTAACTTTTGTAACTAATTTACAAACAGGCAAGTATTTCTTCCTGCTGCCATCACCTGACCTACCGCACTCTTCTCACCCTCAACTTTCAGCTGCTCAAACCTCTTCTCCTTAGAGGAGCCAAAGTTTATGTGCAAACACACACAACAAAAACGGAATCTGTGTCAAGCAGCACATTTTAATTGTATGTTCTTCCTACAACTTTTGCAAAATGCATTTGCAGGTATTTTCCAGTCCTTTACAATTCCTAATGTGAAGGCAGACAGCAAAATGGTCAACTTACCCTACTCTGCACTCCCATAACTATATTCAGCACAGTGCCTCTCTACAGGTTATGTCAAAAAGTTGTGCTATGAGAAGAACAATTGCAGGACAAAGTAGTGTACAGGACCCTGGAGGGAAAATTTATGATGGTTGTAGGGAAACCACATGTACCTTCTTTTAAAGAATATTTTTTCTGCATTATAGCCAGGCTGTAGTTATTCCTCTTTTTTTTAAGACTGCTTTTTAAATACTGGGGAAAGGAGTAAGACCTCATGAAACTCTCAAGGACCATCAAAAGGAGCGACTTAGAACTTCAACCATGCTTGCAAGCAGGTTCAGCACACCAAGACAAAGTACATTTCCCCCTACGATCTTAGCATTAAACTCCTGAAACACAGCTGATTTCAAGGATACAAAAAGTCTGTTGTTACTGCATACAGATGCTGTTCCAAGAAGAATCAAAGACCATCTCTTGTATTTTTGCAAGAAGTGCTGGAAAATTGTGTTACCTGTTGAAATTAGGATTTGGATTTCCTTGTTGCTTGTCACGGTGGTTTTTTTTAACTAGTGTGCATAACATTAAAAATAATTAGCTGTATTAAAGTACCAAGCAGTGCAGTGTAAAAAGAAAAAAAAATGGTACCAGCTTGTTTCTGCTTTCAAATACAGCAGCACATAAATCAATGACTTGGGTCCCATTTGTTTCTTATTATGGGCGAGCAAATACATCCACTTCAGCAAGGTAAACATGAAACAGCCCAGTCCTCTAGAAGTGAGCTGAGGGCAGCCATGACATATATGTACTGAGACTGAAGTCTAATGTATCAACATTGGTGAGCAGACATATTTTCAATGAAGCTCCAGCTCATGAAACATTTCACCCACTTTTACTGCAATTTGGTGGGCACAGGAAAAGTCTGAACCTACATGTAGTTGCAAGTTTATTTTTCGCTTGGACTTTCAATGAGAAGGTTAATTTTTTTCTTCTGTCAAAAACTGTTAGGAACATAACATCTTACAAGCTTTTAATTATCAATTACAACAGCCTCATTTATTATATCACTCTGGCTTTTATGTCTGCTGGGCATCACTCCAGTTTTTATTTCTTAGAATAGCTTACAGTCTAGCTTTTCCTTCCATCTCCTCCACTTCCATAAGGACTTTGCTTCCCTTATATTTGGATTATCTTCACTTCAACCCCCAACTCTGCCACTTTATGGAGCTGAAAATAGCCACTCGCATCCAAACAAGACAAAGTCTAATGCACATAAACTGCAAGTCCAACATTCACTGAGGCAGAAGATTCACTCTATATCAGCTTTGGGCAAAAAAAGCACTTAGCAGGAATCCTGTGCAGAGCTCTGCCCTCTTGCACAGCAAGCCATAAGGATCTCTCCTCCCTCTTGGCAGGGAAGAGATGCACATTGTTTGTCCCCATTCTCTCTGAAGGGGTTACTTTACCCATTCTCTGGATGCCACTTTCAACTCCAGCACAGCCCCTACAGCCTGAACAGCTGCCTCCAGCGTCCTCAGCAAGATTGAGTGTCTCATACTAACTGTGAAAGAGTGACACAGCTTACTCATGCTAAACATAGGACAGTGCATTTATTTGTTTTAAGATGAACACAGTCTATAAGTCATCTGCAGGCATTCAGCTCATACCACAAAATCAAGCCTTAGAATTAGCTAATAACTGGCACAGGAAAATCACTATCCAACAGCCAAGCTCACTTTTGAAGCTTTTTCCTTTATGGGAAGGTCAAGGTCTGAGTTTGAGTCTGTGTTGGTAAGAGACTTCCTTCTTCCCCTGTCCCAAATGTTCATGATTAAGTGATTAGGGGTTATTGGCACAGATGCTGCTCCCATTGAAGACAGCAGTAAAATTTCTATTAAGACAAGTCAGGTTCTGCAGGTGTTCAGGAAAGGAATAGAGGTCCCACCTTTCAGCCACTGCAATCAACAGAAATTTTATAATAGAGCAGGTTTCAATCAAAAGTCTGAATAGTCCTTCCTCCCATCATCCTGCCCATCCTTTACAGTGAGTTGCTTTACAAAACTGAGTGGCAGCCTAAAAATTTATTCCTCATTACATTTCTGTGCAAGTAATGTGCCTGTGCTATCATGGAGGAGTCACAGAGCGATTCATCTCACAAAGTGAGTCTAAGTACTCCTTACTTTTATAGAAGTGGTTACTTGAGCATTTACAAAATATGTGAAGTGACAGTACGTCATAGGGCAAAGCAGGAAGGATTACCAGAATTAGTCTGCAGATTCATCCATGCCTTAACACTACTGTTACCTGAAATTAAAGACAGCCAGCCATAAAGACCATTCAGAGTCATTCAGAGAGGAGGTAAAAAAAGAACAAAAGTGCAAGAAAAAATCCCCAAGGCTGGAAACAGTCTTTTTGGTGAATTATTTACTGATGCTCTCTTCAATGACCATTAAGTATAACCATATGGTTGGTAAAATTATTTCTGTGGTCTAGTTTAATGAATAGAGTCAATTTTCCGACTTCTAGGGGAAGCACTCAGATCTTCAGAATGAGTCACATTATCTGCCAAGCTACTGACTGACAAAAGATCCAACATACTGCCAGCAATCAGCAAGCAGACCATGGAGATTTCCGGAATCCACCTCTCCAACACTGCAGATCGTATGAGGGAGGTGACATAGCTAAACCTAGGTAGCTTTGTAAATTTAGTTGCCTTTTTATAGGCAAAAAAAACCAGTCTTAAGGTAATCACAATGTCTCTCACCATTTTATGTTATTTTTAATACACAAAAGCAACAGATGTCTAGATAAACCTGTTTAACTTATTTAAGGATTCAGAACTAGACAAAGGAACAGAGGCAAGTAACAAAAGCTATCAGACTAAATTTTAAGGAGAAAAAGCTTCTATAATCTTAGAAGGTTTTCTTCCTTGGGATTTGAATGTTGTTTTGCAATATACTGGATCTTTTGTCCTAAATCTATGCAATCTTACAGTCACATTGAGAAATACTAAGACAGACAAGTAATTTAAAATCATATACACCGGAAAATAAAGGGCCAGAACAAAAGCATATTAGATCAAATGAGTTACTAGCATTTAGCCAGATTTTTTAATGAAAATAACAACATTCACAAACATACCTTAGTTTTTTCCACACTGCTTCTAAGTAACAAACAGGAAGATTTAAAGTCTCCTCCATGTAAGGCATTTTACAATACTGAATCCTGCAATAGCAAGATTTAGACTTGGCACATATTCTCTACTTCCACAGACACATTAGTGGTCAAATACTTGAAACAGGTATTTCAGAGCTTTGACAGAGCAGTCCTGAAGCTGTTGTCCAGCGTCAATCTATACACAGCAGAACCCACTGATAGCCAGCTGCTGTTACAATGGCTAATGAAGTGTGACAATTTAAGTGCCAGTACCCAGAACACTCTGCCCTTTGAGAGAGATGAAGCAAGCAAACATCCTTGTAATGGATAATATTCTGCTTCTCTAATTGTCTATGGATATTACAGTTTGAGCCAAGAAACACTTCCTATAAAGGAAAGTATGGAACTGGATAGCTGTAAAGGTGTCCAAAGCACTCATTTTACTGGGAGTGCTTCACTGATTGCTTTATGTTAGAAAACTCCCCAGCCAGTCTTTATAGGTTTTGTCTTAAACTATCCACAAGTGTTGTAGCACACAGGATGTTAACAACACTGCAGAGATGTGGAATTTCATGCCTAAGTCCACCAGTCATTTGCTATGTGACTGTGTATTTGTGTTCAATAGCTGGCAAAACAGCCCCAACTCCCCCAGCTATGGCTTCCCCTGCTATACAGATTATATTGCAGCTGAGATGAGACAGAACCCTCGCTGTAGATGACATATATACTGCCTGTAAGGCCAAAGCTACAGAGAAATGCTCAGTTGTGAGAGCCACCAGGTACCTTCCAGCTCAGTTCCACAGCTGTGGGAGCAACGGACATGAACTTCCTTACTAAGCAACTGTAGCTGTTATTACAGATGCAGGAAGAAAGAATTTGGAGAGATCAACCATTCCAAGGGAATAGTCAGCCTTCAGAAAACCCTGAAGTGACCTCCCATTGTGACTTATGAATGTAGCCTGAATCATTCCCAGGACACAAGAAAAGATACTCAAAAACACCTGAACTGAGACCACACTGACTAGAACCAAAACTCACCTCCTACTGTGGTGCCAATATCCTTATACAATGTGAGGCAAACAAGTTCTTGAGGACTTAATCATGAGTAGACTCTAACTTGTAAGGGACTTGCAATCACCCTAAAAGACAAGAAATCTAGCACTAGTGGTAGACTACTGCACCAATTCAGAAACTTGATAGTCCTTCCTTAGACACATGGAAACAGTAATATTCACTGCAAGTGACTGCACAACAGCCCAACAGTTTGAATTCATGTTGAGCTCTTACAGCATTCTTTTTCCTCTTAAAATCCTGGTCATCTAGTATGTGAGGATATTGATGACAGAAGGGTATTAACAAGGAAAAAACCTCTTGTACAGCAGGAATGGATGCTTGGAGTTAAAAATTAAGCACACAGAGCTAAGGACTGCAGTCAACAGCAGTTGGTGATTCAGTATGAGAGCTGCCTGGACTGAAGCAGAGACAGAAAAGCAGCTGTAACCTGCCATACCCAGCAGTCATCCCTCAGCCTCAAGAGCAGGTCCAAAGGGACAGAAGTGCCAGACCCTCCAGTAAAGTAAATCATTCACATTACTCTTAGTGACACTGTTCTGGGACAATCAGATTAGTCCTTTTCACAGAAAATAAATGAAGATATGTCCCAATGGATACACAACAGACAACTGCCTCCTGAATGGTTTTTCTCTAAAACACAGTTTGTACATCAGCTCTTCCATGCTTCTGCACCACAACCAATTTTTGAAGAGTATTCTAGTGCAAAACTTCACATTTACATCAGCTTCTGGAGTTTCCTGCAAAGGCTATTTTTAAATCCTTGGGATCTGAGACCTACCCATCTCATGAACTATCTTATTTAAATGGCACACTCACAGAATTGAAATCAAAAGCTAACTGGTATTATTATGCTCCCACACACTGTTTCTCCCCCATGCTCCATGGCTGGTCTTCCAGACTCTTAACTTCAGTCTGTTTGAAGGTTAATACAAAGGGAAGGGAACCTGAATCAAACTTCCATCCTGTATGGTTTCATATCTGGTTTCCAACAGATAACCAGTTTGGGAATACCTATAGTGTCAAGCTTCTAGGTTGTCATACCCTCAGTTGATTATGAAGCATCAGATCATCACAGCTGTATTCTAAAAAAACCCCACATTTACTAAAAACATCCTGCACAGC
Source organism: Turdus rufiventris (assembly GCA_013186435.1). Lineage (NCBI taxonomy): Eukaryota > Metazoa > Chordata > Aves > Passeriformes > Turdidae > Turdus > Turdus rufiventris. Next base: position 68,094 of record PYHW01010834.1, on the reverse strand, counting down.
AATACCTCAGTAGAATACCCTTCCCTCCCTCTTCCATGTTCTCAGCAATGTCACCAATTAACAAATGTGAATTGATTCTGTTGTACCTAATCAGTTAGGACGGACTAAAAAACGTTATTTTCCCAGCAAGTTTTAGTAGATGGGCTCTCATGGTGTTTTCCCAAAGTACTTCACACTCAATCCATGTAATCTGTTCACATACCGTTCTAAAGTCTTCCTCAAACTTGTAAGCTCCACCTCCCGTGGCACAGAGTGTAGTGTGCAAACTGGAGAAGTTCTTTTCACTGCCCATCTGTATGAACCTGTGCATGGCACAGGTGGGAAAGCGGATGAAGTGCAAGTTTCCTTTGCGTCCACACATAGTCAGATTTTTCAGTTCCAGGTGGACATCGCGAATGCCAGTTTTACCATAGGCTGTGTTGGAGGTCAAGTATTTCCTAATGCTTTTCAAGTTTTCCACCTCCTCCTGTTCCTCCTCTGCAGTAATGTCCTTAGGTTCAAAGTAGACCAGTTTAACCAGCGTTCCACCGATATCCATTCCAAACCATGGGAATGCTAAGAACAAGGGGTTTAGGGAGGAAAAAAGAGAAAGTCACTAAACATAATACAGGCTAGGCAAATAACTTAAATCATTTGCTGAATGACAATTCAGTGCAGTCACAGTAGCAGTATCTACTCCTGAGAACTGGGGGTCACTTGCATCCAATTCATGTGATTTAAACACATCTCTAGGTTAAGCCTTCATAAAGCCTCAGTTAAGAATAACGAAAATCTCAAAATATTCTTGTCTGAAGAAGCAGGTTTCAATAAAATGAAAACATTTTTTTCCCCAGGAAACAGTTTTACTCTTCAGTCACCACCTCTTGACAGAGCATATTTACTGCATTTCACTCAGTCAGCACCAATGGGTGAGAAATGAAATGAAATGGTTTCACCCAATTGGCTCCAATTCTGCTAAGAATTAAGGGGGGGAGGAGGAGGGAGAAACAACCAAACAAACAGGAGAACAAGATTTCTCAAGTCATATTCCCACTGTGTAACATCTACAATTGCCTTTCCAAGCTCAGTCAGAATTTCCACGGTCACAAGGCCATGTCTGAAGAGCAGCAATACAGAGCTCCCATTATGCAGGAGGCCTCCAGACTCCAACCCACCAGAACCTGCAGCTCTGCTGGACTGCAACACTTGTATACAGGAGCCAAAAGTGAGCTGGCTCATGTTCAGCATTTACCACTGACAGACCTGTCCTTTGAGTGTAGACTGCTTTTGCTGGTGTCTTAGCCTATCCCAATTATATAAAAAATGCCACTATTTGCTTCCCAGCTTGCCACATCTGGCCTAGGTCCTCCAAAATCTTTGTTCTGTTAATAGCAACAAAAAATTACTATAGAGAACACCCAGCAGAAGATAATAACTGAATCAAGCAGGTCTACCTGCTCCACTTATACATATATATATGCATACATTTAAAATAGTAAGCCAGGTAACTTTCTGAAGCAGTAACAATTGAGAATACAAAATCTATACGCAGGCACTGCAGATGAAGGAGCTAGCAATGTTTGTTAGAAAAATTAAATTTTAAGTACTGAATACACATCTAAGACACACTCCTAAAATAGCAGTCACACGGTCTGCTTTTTAGGGAGAATCAGGTGGACTTGCTAGAAAAATGATTCTACCAGCTAGGGCATCTCAACTTAGTGTTGATACAAACTTGAAACCATAAATATCATATGCACAGCTGATTTTTCTGCCAGTGAACCTAAAAATAAACAACTTGGGACAAACACTTTAATAAGCATCGGAGGTACTTATCACTCTGTCCTTCCTCATGCGATCACAGATCACTATTAAGTTACTCAGCTTCAGGCTGAAAGAGATTTAGTGTCTTTTTTTCAGCATCATCTGCCTGAATAATTTGAAGGTCTGAATTTCCCAATTTTTAACATGCTCTCCCTGCCCAAAGCAACCCTTAAATGTCAGACATTTAACAGTTATTTCTCTCCACTGCTGTATGCCAAGTAATTGAATCATCAGTTTCTCCTCCCAATTCCCCATGGACAAGGCAGGCATAATGCATAAACTCCAATGAAGTAGCTGTTATCTGTGGTAAGGTCTAATTATTTTCCCATGCTGCACAAAGACAGTGAATTTAAGTCTAATTTGAGGTTTAGGAAGATAATCATCCTATGCAGATACACGAGAGTTCTCTGAAATGGGAAGAATTCAAAACAAGTGTTTGTTTTAAAACAGGCTTTATTTTAAAGAAGAAAATTATGTTATAGACTAACCTGCAACTCAAACATTTGTGAAAGTACAAGGTGAATATTTATGTGAAAGCTGTCTGGTCCACATTGCACAACATTCTGATGCAGTGGAGCTCAGGATGCCAATCCCATTAGTGATTTACACAAATCTTTATTAATGCTACTGAGACCTTTAATTACATGTCCACTAGAACAGTAAGTCTCCTCATCAGATGTATCTTAACTGGGCAAGTAGGAAATTCAATTTTAAAAGCAGCATGGTTGGACTATGCAACACAGAACCAGCCTGTAGCTAAGTATAAGCTGATTTCCACTATTTTTCATTAAGGCATTAAACCTGCTACACTCTACCTGCACCTGTAGTTTTAATGCCATAGTGCAGATTTCATCTTTAAGAGAGGCAAAAAATATCCCATCCTCCTATCAAACACAAGCCCAGCTATAAAAGTGTTAAACACTAACAGCTGAGAGTTATTCATAATGACTGCCAAGACCTTTCATTTTATATCTCAACATTTTGAGGAGTTATAACCAAATTACTCACAAAGAATAAGTACTGTAAAAAACAGTGACATTGAAATTTCTTCAGCTCTGCATAGTTCTTGGCATAACTACACATAATGCTTGCATTTACAAAGTGAACAGAAATACCAGGGCACTTTTTTTTTTGTTTATTCTCTCTGTGAATCTATGTTCCTTTCATTTTGTTGTGAGCCAAATGGACTGCTGCAGAAATAAAGGAACTTGGCTTTTAGAACACCAGCAGTTTTCTTCAGCAGAAATAAAGAGCCCAACACCAGTCCAAAAAACCAGATATTTCAGTTATGCAGAAAACCAGCTTAGTTTTCTTCCCAACTTCTAACACCAGCTCTCTGTTGGAATTACTTGCAAAAATTCAACAACCATCTTGACTAGTTGACCAATTAAGAAAAAAATAAATTTCAAAGTTTCTAACAAGTCACACTGAAATTCATATAACTTCTGTACAATGGAGTGAGAGTAAAAACACTTCTGCATTCCAGTGATTATTTTAAAATGTATTAATTGTATCTTTTGTTACTATCTGTATGTTCCAAATCAAAATGCACCACTGACCCACCATCAGTTTTTTTCCCTAGCTGTACAGAATTCATCTCAGCTGGCACCCATCCACTTCAACTTTTTAGTAGGTATGCAACATATCCATTGGATCAGTTGAATTTATAACTGTGACAAAACCAGAACTATTCTACTGCCTTGCTACACAGTAGTAAGAAAAAAATAATACTGTAAAATCTAGTTTTAGGTCTCATAGAACCAATACAGAAAACATCAAGATGCATCATGTGTTCTTAAAAGTCCAGCATAAATCAAAGACTCTACTTAACTTCTTAAAAAAATTAATTCTCTTTATGTTAATAAACTATGCCAACTACTTAGTGGTTTGTTATCATGAGCTAAAAATCCATACTACTCCAAAATTTAGCTGCAGAAGCATGTGACAATGCAAACAGAAGGTATCTACAGCATTGCATAAGTAGGTAATCTGATGCACACCAACAGCTGTGTATCTGGGGCAAAGGTTCACTCATGAAAAATTCCATGATACATTTTACCTAGTTTCTGCATTAACTCTGGAGTACCAGGCTATTCTACAAGGCATTATTATATTCAGATTTCAGCACCTTGGATTCTTTAAAATCTTATGCTTAACATACAATATAATGAGGGCATGTGGAAAGTAAATATCAAATCACAACATTCCCGTCACAGACAAGAGCTCAGAGAAAGCAAGAATGAGGGAATTCCTGGGTCATCAAGTAACATTCACCCTTAAAGAAGATAACCAAGAGTAATCCTTTCCATACATTTAAACAATCACCACATGAGGTTAGCTTAACCTTTTTACTTCTCAACATTCAGAAAGAAACGTGCTTGAATCCTGCTGGTTAGAACATTCTTTTCTCTACCTGAGCCCTGGATTTATTCCTGACCAGTTTGCAGCAGTTTCTTCTTTTGCCAAAACTGTTTCAGCTTATACATCTCTTTTACAAGACCTGTATTTCCTCAAGGACAGGCACAGTATCTCAATTTTTTTATTAATAATTTGAAAGGTGGTATCAATACTCTGATATCTTAGTCATAAGTGTCTCAGATGAAATATCTTAATTACAGCTGCTTTTCTTTCTGAACACACATATGTTGAAATCTTATTATGTCATTTACATTTCATTTGCATTGCCTGACACTTTGATGATTTAGGAACTTCCTCTGTTAATTGGGTCCAGAAGAGATGAGAGCACCAAAAACAGTGACAGGTGAGAAAAAAAAAAATCAAAACAATACACACGTAACAAGGTATGGTATTCTTACAGCTTCTGAAAGCTGACTTTTATTAAAAAGATAAAGGGATAATAGCTTACACATTTTTCAATTGCTACTTCTTGTTTTACACAGTTATAAAAAGAAATAAAATGGAAGCATTTTTTCTTTGAATGAAACTAGAATACGTAGCTCAAAAAATGAATTATATCAGCTTAGTAATTAAAGTTTGCTCAAACCTAAAAAAGCTAGAGCTAAATTATGCACAAAAATCAGGTGAAGCCTTCCAGTTCATCTTCAGTAGCAAGGGCTCATTGAATGCCTTCCTCCTCACAAGAAAAACAGATAAAACCTAAAAGTTATGACCAACCCCACAAAGGTTAAAAGCAATTTAAACAGGTGTGACCATCCACAGAAATGTAGTTATATTACCACAAATTGATTTCTGAAGAAAAAGAAAATTGACAAAGCCTAATATCCATGAAAACCCACCTAGTTAAAGTAAGGAAAAAAGAAAACAAAGACAGGACTCCCAGCAGAGGCTGTACTAGGCAAGTCCTCTCTCACCAGAAGCTTATCAGCAAAGCACACTGATTTCACAGGGAATCTTCCCTTCTGAGAGGGAAGACTTGTGAACATAAAATTCTACCTCACCTTGTCAGAAAGTAAAAACAATCAAGAAAATAAGGGTTTAAAGAAATAATTGCTCCAGAAAGATAGGTTTCATTTGTTGAAATATTGGGAAATGCCAATTATCTCATTATCTTCACCACCACACAAAGCAAACTCTGCAATCATAATGGTCTCACATGCCATGTGGCAACTGCACTTCATTTTGCAATCTGTCAGTCCTTAAGAACAAACATCTGCAAAGGCCAGGATTAAAAGCACCAAGCAAACCAGTAAAAATGGTACTGCATAGTGGTCACTGGAGGAGGATGCAGTGGAAAGTATGCAGTATCAGGACAATTGGAGTAATAATGCAATGAATTTTTTAGATGGCGACAGTGCTACCATTATTTCTTGTATGATTAATACTAAATTTCAAACTCTTTCTTGTACAAAATAAACTATATATATTAAAAAGCATATCAGCAAGCATTCATGTATTTTAATCAGCAAATAAATTGCCCACAAGATCCTACAAAGCACTTCCCTCAGCTGCTGCTTTAATTAAAGCCTCATTTCAGTAAGACTCCACACGTGAAGATTCAGATTGCGCAATATAGGCAAAAAAACCCGATGCTTTTTACTCTGATGGGCTCTGTCTTCCCTCAAAATAGGATGGAAATTCCAAAGCTCTCATTTTTTCTTAATCAAGTCATTACATGAATCCCTAAAAGCTTAATGGCTTGCTTCAAAATAGTTTTTACTGTTATGGAGAGTTTGATATGCAAGTGCTGACTCCTCTTAGTTACACCAAATCAAAGTGCATGCCAGTCCAAGTTCTGCAGGTTTTGTTCATGAAGAAAGGACAAAGACCACAAAAACAATTTGTGACTGAGAATGACTTGGTCATTGACAGGCTAAATTTGATAGAGGACTAAATTAACTACCAACAGGTACTGTAAGCAGTACATGATTAATCAGAGAGCATTCTAAGGGAAAGTGGCATGAGCAACTCACCAAAAGCATGAGAAGCCAGAAAAAGCACTGGTTAATACACAGTCCTATGAAAGGTGCAGTTCTTCAAGGCTGTTTCTGAATACTTTGTTCTGTTTAACCAGAAAGCTTTTTAAATAATCACTTCAAGACAAAGAAAAAAACCAAAACCCAGAGTAGCTGAAGGCACACTAATTCCGACTGAGTAGAAACATCTTTAGTTTTGGCAGCAGACAGCTCTGATCCTGACTGTTCTATTACCCGTCTGGAACACGCAGAACTCATAACGAAGAGCCAAACTCCCGTGGGTTTATGTGAAGGGCTAGCGAAGTGAGAGGGGAAAGAAATGGATTATTTTTCCCCCTAGATGGTTTTACTTGCAGAGCTTACCATGGAATTACTCAGTACCTACTGTAAGCAAGAGCACTAAGCAATAAACCATAGAGAATTAAGGCAATACAGAATTAACAAACAGGACGTTTGAGTTTCAGCCTTAAAACTAAAGCTAAAATAAGACAGCCAGTTCACGAACATTTCCTAAATGAGAAGCATATTGCAAATTTAAGCTGTCTACAAATATTTTTCCCCCGCCAGTCAGAATAACTTGCCCCGGGTTCCCAGGTTCGCTTTTTCCTTCATTCTAACAACGCCTGCGAAAGGAGCACACACTAAACCCACGGAGCCTTCGCACGCTCCAGAGCGGCCCGGCGTTACTCACAGTGTTTCTTGGGCACTATGAGCTTCATGCGTGCGGCGAGGAGGCGGCGATGAACCGAGCAGGACCCTGGGCACCGCCCGACGCGCAGCTCGGCAAGGAGCGGCCGCCCGCCGCCCGCGTTTGTGCCGGGCCGCCGCTCCCCGCCCGCCGCCGCCCCATTGGCGCAGGGCGGGCCCGGCCCACGCGGGAGCGGGGCCGTGCCCGGGCGGCGCCGCCGCATTGGCCGGCACGGGGCCCTCGCTCCGCCCGCCCGGCAGCCGGCGATGGGGGCGGAATGCCCGCGGCGCGGAGCCGGGCGGCCGTCAGCCGCGGCCGGGCGGCGCTCTGCAGGCAGGGAGGCGGCGCGGGACCCGCGGCCGCCCGACAGCGGGCCGGGCTGCGGCAGCGCCGCGCGGAGGGCGCCGGGCGGGCGCCGCTCCCCGGAGCCGCCGCGGTCATCACTTACGTGGCCTGTGCCGCCGGCCCGAGTCCATCCTCCGGCGCAGCCTGCATTTCTTGGCCGGGGAGCCGTGGCTGAGCGGCGGCAGCTCCGGGCGCAGCAGCAGCGGGTGCGGCGGCTCCCCGCAGCCGCCGTTGCTGAGCGGCGGGCCCGAGGGGTGGAAGCCGTTCTGCAGCAGCCCGCCGAGCAGCGAGCAGGAGGCGGCGGCGGGCGGCGGCGGCGGCCCCGCCGGGGCGGCGGGCTGAGCGCGGAGGTGCTCGCCCATGGCGGCAGCTTCTCCCCTTTGTCTCCCGGCTCAGGTCCGGCTGGACGCAGCGAAGCCTCCGCTCATGCCGGCGCCCGTGCCCGCAGCTCCGAGCGCTGGGATGCGGCGCCCGCCCCCCCGCACGGCGCAGGCGTCCTGCCCGCAGCGCGCTGCAGAGGGGCGGCCGCCGCCCTCGCCGGGGACGCGGCGACCCCCCCGCCCGGGCAACGTGCGCGCTCCCGGCGCCGCGCCCCGCACCTGCGGGCCTCTGCCAGCCGCGCCGGGAGCGCGCGGGCGGGCCGGG
>PYHW01010834.1:46263-60169 GCA_013186435.1 Turdus rufiventris | reverse complement strand
GCACGGCCCCCGCTCGCTGCCCCCGGTACCACTGCGGGGCGAACGGGCTCCCGGCCCCCTGCTCGCTGCTGCACACTGAGCAGCCTGCCCCGGGCACCGGCTGCCAGGTGGTTTTCGCTGCGGCGTACCCCGGAGCACGCTCGTGTGACTCGGGTAGCTGTGGCTCGGAGGCCCCGGTGCGTGTGCACCCCGCTGTGCCTTGTACCTCGCACAAAGTTACTTACGCATCGGTAGGAACGTGCGAGTTTTTGCCTACGCTGTCACGTGTCACTCAGCAGCTTAGAGGGACTAGTGTGACCTTGAATGTGTTTGACCTCATGCTTTTTTAGTATCTTGGCTTTCCCTGCACAGCACTGATAATCTGTGACTGTGATTTATTCCCTGACCGATGAGATAGCCAAGTGTAAAAACACATTTTCTGAATGGGATATATCAAATATCAAGTGGAATTAAAAACTGTGACCTATGCTGTGGTGTCATGTGTATACTTGAAAAGAAACACTAATTGAATTTTGCTCTGCACATGAAGGTCATTTCTTTATACAAACTGCCAGTCATTCTATGCGTGGTTGTCCTTAAAGTAAAAGCAGGTCTCATAAAGGCTCCTTTTTACACCTAGAATTAGTACAGCACATGGGGCCTCCACAGTAGAACACGTACAAAGCATGAAGAACTATTATAACTGCCTCCACAAAGGGATATTGCTTTAGGAAATGGCTTCAGCAGAGGTAATGTTACATTCTTCCACTTCTTGGCTGGGACCAGAACACTATGTTTTGGTAACTGGGAGCAAGCAACAGAAAAACAGGCACACCAAGTTGGCACAATGAAGAAAGAGTGTTTGAGAACTAAGTAAAATTTTCTTCCTAAAAGCCTGAAGATTATTTAAATACTTAGAGCTTTCTTAATTTTCTTATGCATAAGCATTTGTAATTGCCAGGCAAAAAGCAATTGCCCTGAAGAGGGCAAGAAGGAAGACAGGCTACAAACATTTACTGCTACATGGGAGCTCACTGCTTCCAAAACTGAAATTCCTTTAGAAGTCCCTAGCTTACCTGATTATGTTTAAACTACAATGCAGAAGGTTGCTGCCTGGACTGGCACAGACCTTCATATCATCTGATGGCAGATCTAGGCAGCTGACTGGGTGCACTTTACAAAACTGGCAAGTCTAACCTCTTAGGGCATGAGGAATCAATGCTGCTACTGTCCCCAGCTGGTGAGAGTTGTCCCTTCTCATCCCTGACACAGAAACTGACTGGACATACAGCCAGCCTGATATGGAACAGGAGATCAAACCTGTTTTTCTCTGCATTGGCTGGGAGCACATGAGCATTTACTGTATCTCAGCTGAAAGGTGGAAACTTTTTACCTTATTCCAACAAAAGCAAGAACACCTTTAACTGCACACTTAAATTTCCTTCTGGTAGCAGAACAGTCCTTCCACTGACTCACTGGAATACTGTACTCAAGTACTGTGTCCAATTTTAGGATTCTAAAAAAAGTTTGGAATAACGAACAGAATGAAATTAAAACATCAAGTTTTAGTCTATGAAATGAAAGATTTGAAGAGGTATACATCCTGGAACAGGTAGCAGCAAAGGAAATCATCACAGTTATTGAGAAATAAGAAAATTCGTAAGTGGCAACTGCAGGAAGGGAAATTTACTTTACACTGGAGGCAGACATTTCCTAGCATGAAGTTAGAAAAGGATTAGACTGAACTGGAAGACCTGACTGTTTGTTGCTGGCAAGTTTTTAGGAGAAGCTAAATATCTGTGTACAAACAGTAGAATTGATCCAGACAAGGAGAGGGCACCTTTCTGAAGTTCCTTCCAATCCTTTATTTCTAATTAAGTATTTCCCTAACATTTTGCTGTTAATTTTGCACAATTATGCCAAAGATAGAAGTGGACTGGAACATATAAAATCTGTCAATGAAGTCATGGCGTGTATTACAAGTTTGTAACACCTCAGTGCAACTAAAGTAAATTTTTCCTCTTCCTTTTACCCTAGCTTTCTAAACAAAGTTTGCCAGGTCAGTTTTCAGTTAAACTTGTAAAACAATCTAAATGGAATCTACATGCAATATTGACAAATGAATTCAAGAATGATTTCAGTTCTTTCAAAATTAACATTTACTCCCTATTTCTGTCTTTCTTCTTCAACTGAAGCAGGTGGAAGCTTCTAGTTTATATTTTAAAATATTTTCTGTGTATCTCACTGTAAAGCAGCAATCTGGTGGGAAAAGGACTACAAACACATTGTGTGCTGAACAGTCTAGGACACAAATGATCTTAGATCACTGAACAAGTCTGCTATACCAACTCACTGCGTATTACACATTTGCACAGCAAACACTTCATGGAGTATTCCATACCTGCCTGCACTTCAGACACTCAGCTTTCTCCCACCTCTTTTTATTTGTTTATAAACACAGAGGCCAAGTTTGTAATTCTCTAACTCTGTCATTCTCAGCAAACTATTGACTCCCTTGCAGTTAGGATACTTTGCCATGGATCAAAAGTGCTGTGTTCCAGATGTTGCAACCAATGGAACTGGAAAAAACAAACAAACAAAATACAGCACCCTTTCAGGTATATTATCATCAGACAATCTGGCTTGAAATTTTTTAGGAACCTCTGAGGGTTGTATCTCTCTCCTTCATTCCATGGGACTCCTATATCCATGGTTTAAGGCTAAGCTAAAGCAAGTATCAAACAGGTGTAGCCCACATGTAAGTCTGTTATCCAAAAACAACAACAAAAAATCTTACAGAGGACCAGTGGTGTTACTCTAATTTGAAGCCAACCAGCTACAAAGGTTTGGTCATATTTTGGAGAGAAGTGGTAACAAGACACATGTACATATCTTCTCAAACTACACAGACTGTTTTACACGGTGCAAAAAATGAAAGGAAAGAGACTTCTGCTACAGCTGCCTGAGGATTTACGTTCAAGCAGTTGTTGGTACTGTGCCATTCCTGTTTATATTTCTATTCAAATTATGTCCATGTTTATCCTTTTCTATACTGCAGGCCAGTTATACTAGTTCTTATTCCATTTTTCCTCTTTGAAATAAAGCAAATGTAGTAAAGCAGAATAAATTAGCTATTTAGAACATTCATCACAAAAAAAAAAAAAGATACTGTTGATTTATTTTAGGTATATTCATATATTGCACATATCAAATAGAAACTCTGGTATTTCTTCTCAATTGTTCTTCAGAACTAGAAAAAAACCCATACTGTTTTGGTGTATGCAGGACCTTTGGTAGACACATGCTTTTTTCAAGTTCTTTTTTTCAGAAATTGCAGGGCTAGAAGACCAACAGTCAAACATAACTATATAATGACAAGTGATAGATATGTAAATCAAATGGACAAAACAGCTCTAAAACTGAGTAAAATTCTTATATGGAAAGTGCAATGTCAGAGTATTTGAAAATGGACATAAAGACCTCTGGGATTGTTGGAGGGCCTCAGGAAAGCTAAGGAAGTCTTACTATCACAACAGCTAGCCCACATGAGAATTCTGCTTCCCCCAAACACAAAAGCATCCGAGAGGGGAAACTGATTGCAGATGACAGAGGAAATGAATGGCATAGTCATATGCCTAAATCTTTGTCAGATTGAGGCCAAGAAAGATGATATTGAGACATCAGTTTCTTCCCTTTTCACCCACCTATCAGTACAGGCTTCTTTCAATTATGCCTTCTGTGGCACTTAAAGAAAGCCTGTTGATGTTACGAAGCAAAGCCCTGCACAGAGGGGAAGCTCATCTCCCCCCCACTTTCATCAAGGGAGAGAAACAGGGAAAAAGACACTCTGTGTAAGCAGGAACGTTGCTTTGGCCATCTGAACAGCCCAGAGGAGGAATGTTCTTTCTCTTTGTTGATGACAAATAGGGCATAGATACATCTCCTGGCTCAAGTGCCAAGCTCAGTGGCCAGGCAAGGCAGCATGAATGCTACCTGGAATGCTGTCTGGACTAGGACACAGAATTGTTTGGGGTGGAAGGGACCTTACATACCATTTAGTTCAAAGCCCCCAGCCATGCAGAGGGATGCCACTCACCAGATCAGGTTGCCCAGGGCCCCATCCAATCTGACCTTGAACACTCTCAGGAATGGGGCACTCACAGTTTGTCTGGACAACCTTTTCCAGTGCCCCACTATCCTCTGAGTAGAGAATTTCTTCCTAACAACATCTAATGTAAATCTCTCCTCTGTTTCCCTGTGTCTAATCACTATCTGCCTGTGTAACAGACTTGACTTACACATCTAACAACAACAGGCAAGACTAGGGAGTAAGAGTCAGAAGGGTACATAGGGGTAGGCTGGTCTTACCATCTCGCCCATGCCTGTGGCCAGATTTTGCAGCAGTCCAAGTGGTTTCTACAGTTCTCCTCTTGCAGTTCTGAGATGAGATTAGGGATTGTGGTTTCTGTCTTTCATCCCAACTGAAAAAAAGCATGCAGTAGTCAAAAAGCAGCGATAACCTTTTCTTCCTAAAGCGTTGCCTGACAATACCTCTACGTCCAACTAGTCAATTTTAACTTAGTTTACACTTACTCTCTCCAACTGAAACTGAACCCTGGCAGTTAAAGAGCTGTTGGTGCTCTTCTTTTATGGGAAAAAAAATTTAAGTGCCTTAGTTCAGACATTTCAAATAAAACTCCCCAAATCAGTAGCATTTAGGGTCCTTGATTATTTCTTATGATTACCAGACAGTGAAGATAAAGCATCTGTTGGAGGAGAATAATCTTTTTTATCCCATACCATAGTTTCTATTCTGCAGAGAACTTTTTAAAAAAGAAAACCAACAGGTAATGGATTTAAACTCTTAGGTATGTAAAAAAGCTAAAAAACTCATTTCCAATGCACTCTCCTTTGCCCCATAAAGTCTACCTTTTACCCAAGTATTTGGCTCGGTGTACTGCTGCTTATCTTTTAACTGTCGAACTTAAATATACAAAATGTGATTAGAAATCACGCAAGTTCACAACCCACTGATTGAGAAATAATGTTCATCACCATAAAAAAGAATAAATTCTTGCAACAAGTGGCAGAGCACCTAGAAGAGAAAACAATGGCCTTTGCTCCTGACTGCTTCCCCACAGACAATTATCCTCATGTATGTATACATACTGGTTTTGTTCAGCTGAATGTCTACGCTTTTTTTTGCAACTCAGCATATACACGTGGTCCTTCACAATGCAATCAGGAGGTAAGTGATAGTTTCAAAACAAGCACTTTGGAAGAATGAATGGCTGCCAAGTACCAAAGACTACCTCTTTATTGAGCACTGCCACATCTAAAGAGGAGAAACTGGTTCTCCTATCAACAGTCAGCTGTACAAGAGACTTTTAACTTGCATGGGTGTCTGTATTCCCAGAGCTTAAATGCTGACATGAAATTTCCGCGGATATTAATGATAATGAATCAGTAACAACAGCAAACCTGACTTCCTATGCCTGTGCTTGGAAGAGATAAAAAAGGCATCTCTTTAAACTATTCTAGCTGCACACACATACCTCCAATGCAGACAAAACTGGCTTACTCATCTAACTCAAGAGGCAACACACAGTGTCCATCAGAGCCTAGAAAGGACACAGAGGTTTAATTTTCCTTCTTTTAAACTAGCCAGAGATGGGAATCAGTGTAAAATGGAAACACCACCACACCTTTAGTATTTCTCCCGTAGCAAGGAAGCTATGTCTGAACAAACTTTTAAGCACAGGGTTAAAGTCCAAACATCATAATTCACCTGGAGCTAAAAATTTAGTAGAATATGTGCTTTCAGACAGATAAACCAAAGATCTGTTTAGGCTAAAAAAAACATTTAGTAGGTCCTTGTGGGTTTAAGTTGAAACCACAGGCAATAATACACAAATGCTAATATTTTTAAAAATACCTTTTTAATCCATGTTTGCAAACAATGAGAGTCTTGTGTAGGAAGGAGCTATGCTACAAATGACAAATTTGTCCTTAAATGCTCCAACTACCTGGTAACAATCTTATGCTAACATCGAGCGGGTTTGCCATAGTTACATCTTCTGAGTATTTCTGGAACTAGTGACTTCATCTTACAGTAAGTATATTCTGTGCTGTGCATTTTCTTATATTCAAGAGGCCAATTTAGAGTTTTTGGGTTTTCACAAGGTCAATACAAACTATGTATACACTATAAAAGAATACCAGAACTGTAATTAGAGACTTCTGTTTTTTTAATTAGATAAGTTGTGAAGAAAATCCTACCATTGAAAGCAACTTTCAGAGTTTCTCCTGCACAGGAACCGATTTGTATTTCACTGCAGGGATCTTAGTGTCACCAAAATATTTGTTTTCTTGTAATAAAACATATCTAATACAAACATACACTTGAAGACTCAAAGATACCATATGGGTGATCAAAACAACTTATTTGGATCAATTATTAACATGGAAGTGTCTAAGCAACATATGCCAAGTACCATGGAGCACAAAAGATTTTTTATCTTATAACATATGGTGTAACACCCTGGGATGTTACTTTAACACTCACATATAAAATTCTGATTATATACATTTATTGTTCTTTGCAACCCAAAATGGTAAACCTTTGTACATTCACTGGAAATAGAACTGATACAGCAAAGACATCTACCCCTCATCCTTTTTTCCTGACTGCTCCAAAAGTAGTAAGCACCAACTGATTTGCTTTTTCTTAATTTATAAAATTTAAATTTTCTAAAGGAGACATGTATCTTACCTTCATTCCATTTCCTCTTAGAAGGAAAGAGGGAACCAAACCAAAAACCAAAATCAAACAAAAACCCAAAACAGACACACATACATATACAGAAACACATAGACACAAAGGAAAATAAAAAGATGGAGAACAAGCACACAGATCAGAAAGGAAGGCACACATACCACATCAGATAAAGGTGTAAGAGAATCACTGATACAATGGTTTTGAGGCATCAGTGGTCATGGACTGCACATAACATAATTGCCACAAATATGACATTAGTCTTCATTCACAGGCACAACTGCAATCTGATACAAGCCGAAATTGATACATGTGACCTAAAATCCTGAACAAAAAAAAGTTGTCTGATTTATCACCTCCTTGTCATCAACAGTTTTCAGACCTTAGATCCTCCCAGAACATATACACAAAGTCATTTTCAGAGCAGATTCATTCCCGTATTTTGAAGCAAAGAGCACCAGTGACGGACTCACCATGACTATTTTTATAGGAATGGCAAAGACAAACAATTAATGAAAATATTAAGGAAAAAAACCTTATCTTTCATGCAGAGAGAAATCAGGCAGGAATACTAATTTCAGTGAACTAGAAAGTCTGTGGTTAAACAAAACTCCCAGAATTTACCCCCTTAATCACCAAGCAAGTTTACATTTGATTATGAGCAGATTGACTTCAGTCACAGCATAGACTGACATAAGGAAAAAAGGAAGAAGACAAAACACAGCTCTGAATTTAAATAATTTTCACCTACATAGTGCTCTATGCACACAGATCTTCAAACCCTTTACAAACTGTGAATAACTGCTCTTCTCACCTTCCATTTCAAGAAAAAAAAAAAAACCAAAAACAACAATAATGCTAAAATAAAAAGTAGCAAGAGAGCTGAGAAAGGACTTGCAGATAGGTCTCACTTCCCAAACGAAAGCTCTATTTGGATCAGTTTCACCCAAACCAGAAATTTAAATGTTCATGCCCCTCGACTGAAAAATTTAGCACCAGACTTTCAGAGATTTTTAACTCATTTGCCTAGGCAGGGTCAGTGCTGAAAGGGAAACCTGAAAGACTTCTACTTGAAAAACATCAGAACATCTTAATTTTCTTAAAAAAATTAGGAAAACAGCTTCAGTTCCCCAGAAGCTGTATTCTCAGGAAAACTAGCTATTAATCTAGCAGTGCTTTAGGCAGGCTGATTAGCAGTGGAACTTACATTTCATCAGGCAGAGAACACGCTGTCTTCCATTTGGAATGGCAGTGCCCTGGAAATATTCCTCCTTCTTGTTGCTTATTGGAAACAGGATCCATTTAAGTTTAAATACCAAACAAACAAACCCCCTTGCTTGCAGTTTCAGCAAATTAATTAATCAGTATTATCTTCCTTGGTTGAAGTTCTTTGAGCATATTAGAAACACCCATTTCTGCTTCACTGACATTTCTTGTTCTGCTTGAAAATTCAGTGAAAAGCTGCCTATTTATCTTTGTGTGTACATCCACCCAAGTTATGTCATCTGGCCATCACCAGTGTGATCAAAGTTCCAGGCACACAGGTAATTGACCTCAAAGCACGGTGTTTGAGGGCCTTGTTTGACATGATCTGTGCTATTCACTGCGTCATTAAATGAAAGAAAGAGAATACAGGCTACTGTTCAATGCAGCTTGCTTAAGATATTCTCCTATCTCACTACAGGAATCTTTTCAGCTGTACTACTTTGAGAATAAGGCTGTATATTGTTATCCGCAATAATTATGAATAATTTCTAATGTTACCAAAAATTCTCAATTTAAAAATCATAGTTGAGAAACAAGAACGTTTCACTAAAATATGACTGACTTTCCTTTTCATTGCTTCTGCTGAAAATCATTCAGAACTATTAAAACAAAGTTGTTTTGTATTTTTATTGCATGATGAACTCTCACCACGGAGGTAACACATGACTTCTTTAGACTGTACATACACCCAAATGAAACTTGGTTCCCAGGAAACAGTGACACTGAACTTCAATATGAATTAATAATACAGAGGAAGAACAGAAACAAAGGGAGCCAGCAGGGGGGAAGGGGAAGATGAGCAACTGACTTGCCTGTCAAAAGGCCAGAAATCCCAAGTTTATAGGCTGGGTACTCTTCCCATCATAGGCAGGCATTGGCATTAGCTGTGGTTTCATCAGATCAGACCTGTACTGTGATAGTACTTTGCAGACTGAAGCCAAGGAGCAGCATGGAAAGGAAAACAAAACAGACAGAGGATTACAGCTAATAGCCTGGTGCTATATTCATCCCAAGCTAATATAGCATGAATCTTCCTATCGTCTCCAGATAAATATCATCAATAATATCCATCAAACGATTTATTAAGAATCTGAAGTGAAAAGTTCAGTCAGAGAAATGCTTCTGTGATGAGGCTTTAACAAATCACTGCTCCTGGACAGAAAGAAATACATACCAGATTAGATTATTTTTGAGCAAATACAGCCCTGAGATTCTCAGTGGCCATGACTGCTTTAGACACCCAGCAGCCAGCTACACCATCCTACCTCGAAAGGACAAAACCACACCAGATTAAAGAAATCTTCATGCATAATAGACCCTCAGTCAGCACTGTGGCATAATTTTGGTATAGATACATTTGTTATACCCAAAATCACACCTCATGTTTAGTTGTAAGAACAATAGCCATAAAACTGTAGCATCTATTTCTGAGTCACTTGTCTTGAATAATTAGTTTGCCAAGAGCATGAGTCACCAAGTTAGAAATTAGTTAGAGTATGACTAATTTTTAAATTTATACTAATATTATCCTTAAAAATAAAAAGGACTCCCTTCTTCCCCCTAAACTGTTAAATGTTTTGGTTCTTTTCATAATGCCAAAATGTGCTTTATATAGAATATCTGAATCAAATGTTGAAATAGTTACCTCCTTTTTATAATGCCTTTCACCCAGAAGGATCTCACAGTAATTTTTAAATGTGTGTGTGTTCTTCAGTGCATCCACATACACAATGAAGTGAGGCAGTATGACAGTACTTGGCAACACTATACAAAGCACCTGACTGAAACTGGAGTCACATCCTATAATTTGTTTAAACAAGACAGGAAAATTCAGATGCACAAAACTGAATTAGCAACAATGGAACTTTACTATTTACATCTCGATTTTTGCAAAACTGGGTTTATTCTAACTACTGAGCTTCAGATCAGCCGGTACTTAGTAGCACTCAACCTTTCAGTTTCTTCAGATTTCAACTGTGAGCAAAGTTTCAGTAAGGAAGCCTGACCCATTTCAAAACACTGCTTATCCTTGGCTGCAGCATGTTGAAACAACATCAGGCAGGGCAGAATCAATTTTAGAACAAGATGTTAAACTACCACACACTCTAACTCTGCAAGTTTGGATATGCTCAAAAGCTGCAATCCAGGCAGGCACCTGCATATTTGAGTCCTTGCTGAAGGATTGCCAAAAATGCAACTTTAGAAACAGTAGCCAATCCAAGACTGCCCAACGCAAGAGAAGCAACCCTGCCCTCTTGTCACACCAACATTTCTGCCTGCTCTTCTGCTACCCCAGCATCTGTTTGACCACACTCATCTACCGGCCAAATTGGCTAAAAATAACTGCATAAGAATATGTCAAATAAAAGTTAGCTGTTCATTAATCCACTCTTTGAGAAGTAACTGAGACTTCATGACTTTTCAGAGCCTTTCATCTGCTGGTCCACTTTGAGTGAAGAAGACTGTTTCTCTTCAAGGACTGCAAGGAGCATCGCAGTCCAACTGCATGGCACAAACACAGGCTCTTCTATTCAGGACTGTGATTGTGTTTTATGCAGGGCAGGTGTCTAGCATGTATTAAGCTCTCTGCCTTCTGTTTATTTTTCCACCAGGATGGCCAATTACAGCTGGTAGTACAGTAAAATGTAAGCCCTGGCCATTTGTTATTGTCAAAGAGTCATTATTTTCTAGGTCCTTTAAAGGTACATCACTGGTTAAGAAATTGGTTTTCTCAATGTTCATTCCTGACCCTTTTATCATGCTGTAGCATAACCATGTTACCCAAAACTAGACATTAATTTTTGATATCTAAGCTAATAGGCTAGTGAAGAAAGCAAGGTTCCTCCAAAGGGTAATTTGGGTTACAATTACATAGCTTAGCTGTACCATGTAGTTTAAGTGCACTTCCAGAACAAGAATTTAACATAGGTCTGAATCCATTCTGAGTGTTTCTCAGCACAGGTTGTACAGGAAGCCCAAGTCAAAGCATCTGAAGGTCAGTGGTGTGACTTTCCCACTCCAATCACATTTTCACGTGAGTTAGAGCAGAAGTTCTGAGTGGCCAAAGCCAGGATGACATTCAAAGGTAAGGTACATCGTGTCAGGGAATGGCATGAATTCCTGAGATCAAGACACATGGTTGACATTTGCAAGAATAAAAGAAACCATGTCTTAGTGTCAGAGCCAGCAAGATGAGTAATACTACACTACAACACAGCCTGCCCCTTGGATTTAGCCCATGTTATCTGAGCAGTAAACTTCTTGCTCTTGATCCACATCTTTTAAGGCACCTTATATTTCTGAGACACAAAATTATCCAGTCCTCTGGCTTCTACAGAGAACTTACAGATGTCTGTACACACACACACACCCCTTTACTGGAATTCTTTCAGCTTCTTCAGCTAAAAGCTATATATCTGATATACATTTAGAGGCATTTTGGCCAGTTTCCCTATTTCAGAATTGCGTTACTCTAAATATGTATTGAATTCATGTTCTAATTTATTTATTTTGTTAAGCTTTTAGTAAGATGATAGAGTAACAATTGAGACTGTAACTTTTAACAAAATGTCTTTGGTAGAATTTTCTCGGGCTGTTCCAAAGGTTCTGGGACCATTAGACAGCTATTTAGAGATTGCACTTTAAACAGCAGTGCAAAAAACAAAACCCTAGCAATATTCTTCAAAAAGTAATACTAAGGATTAAAGCTTGAATTTCTTACACCATGAAGAATTTCCACAAGCAGCCTGGAAGTGAAATAAAATTTCTGAAGCCTCAACTGAAATAAACCTCAAACATATGTTTCATTTTAGAAAAAGCCAGCCCTGAGATTTTACCTTCAAATTACAGTTACTCTTGTTGGTATTTATACAGCTCAGCAGATGCTTGAAAAAGAATCAATAACATATGGGGAGAAATAAAGTTTCACTAAAAAGATTTGGAATGCACCTCCAGCCCTTAACCTGGAGCTAGCACACTGTCTGCAAATAAAATAGCTAACATCATGTACACAAAAAAGTGGCAACATACCTGGGCTAAGATCTAGAAGGTAAAAAGACATTATGCAAATCTTTGCGGAACTTAGGCACAGCTTTAGAAATAATTTTTTAAAAAGAAACAAAAAAAAGCAGGAGGCATTTCAAGAAACTAAACAAAAATTGGATGCCCAGTTCAAATACCCTTCATGAAATACAAGCAACATACATAAAAAAAAAAAAAAAATCCTGAAGTAGCCAGTGTTTCTGGACTGTATTTTCTGTATCAACAATACAACTCCATTTTTATGACAAAAAGTTGTAAGAACTTTAATCCACAAGAAAACTAAGATGCAAGATCCAGACTATTGGCAAACAGTGCCAAAACTCATCCTGATTTACTCTAAGTACAGTATTCAACTTATTATTCCACCTGTAGAGCCATTTCTAAGAGTATGTCCTGAGGTGTCAGTATAATGCTGACTAAGAGGAAGGAATATTAACCAACTATTCAATACCAGCCATCAGTCTTCCTGCTTGTGGATTCTCTGTCAAGATTTCCAATTATGTGATTACCAGTAACTCCAAAATGCCTCATTTTTGTGACCCACAACTGGTCTAGCTGGGCTGGTGCTCATTTCCTGGAGCACAACACAAATGCCCCACAAACTATACTCAGCTATGAAAAAGCCATCTATGCACGCTTGTGATCACAGAGCAAACAGTTTAAGAGCAGTCAACAATAGCTTTACTATTGAATACACGTATCTTAAACCCCTAAAAACTAACCACACTATTTACCATATGACTATTAGTCAGACAAAACAGATGATACATTTATAGAACAAATACCTGTGTCACAACGTGAAAACAGTTCTTACCATTTATGAGAGGTAGAAGGTTCTGATTTCAAAATGCAAGATCTGACCTTCAAAGCAGTGATTATTTGTGTTAAAGCATTGCAGAGAATAATTGGAAGTTTTGGGCTTAATTACAAGATTTAAAGGTTAGTTAAAGCTGAAATGATCTCTTTAGCTGATCAGAGTATTATGCAATAATTGAAAGAGGAACAGAGGGAATTCCAGAGGGTGGGGGGAGAAACAGGAAGACACAGCAATAGCTTTTTTTGTCTCAACTGCTCTCTTTCCAAAGACAAAGTCTTGAATTATGCAAAGCGGAAGAAATGCATCTCAGAAAAATATATTTCAAATCTTCTCCTAAGACAACACAGCTCTTGCTGAAGGAGTAATACTCTACTTGCCATGTACACATTTTCATATGAAGCTTTGAAGATTTAAAAATGGTATGTTGAGCACATGTAGCACATTTTCCTTACATAAAACACCAACGTGGGACCAGCTGGCTTCACTGCATGGAGAAGCACAAGCATGGCAGTGTCCAGAGGACAAGCATTAAGGCCCAAGTCCAGCACCAGGTGTTACAGGTGCTCCCAGCTGCCCATCCGTGATCCCTTCCTTCCCTTCCGGGCTCCTGACTGGCTCTCTCATGTTTGAATACACTCCTGAAGGTCCCTTTTTGCCAGTGAGCCTATGATTCATTTTCCAAACAGTATTTTATATTCCTAGAGCCCCTCAAAGGAATAGCCTCACAACCATCTGTGAGATCTTTCCAGAAGGTTTCCTCCTACCCCACCTGAAACCCCACAATTAGTTAACAAAATTAGCTATAAAACAGCAGCAGTATTTGCATACTGGGGACAGAAAGCTCCTGTCTCCCCCAGAGAGGGGGGCCTGATGCCTCAACCAACTGCTTTTCTTTGTCCAGCACTGTGGGAGCCCAGGATATTCCCCTGGCCTCCTTGGGACCTGTACAGGGGGCTCAGAAGGCATCCTTGGAACTTGTACAGGGGGCTCAGAAGCCTTGGCAAGGTGCCCAAATTCCCTTTGAGTTC
>PYHW01010834.1:30865-44580 GCA_013186435.1 Turdus rufiventris | reverse complement strand
TAATTTAGCACCATGTGCAGTATCATGAAAACAGTTTCAGAAATCTAAAATTCAAAAATCAAAACATTGCCTCTACAAGGAGCTTTGTGATGCCCCTACTTAGCAAGAATAATTTTCTGCAGGACACAGACCCCATCGTTTTTAGGAATATACCTTGCAAAATATTCCGAGATCCTCAGTTTTCCTTTCCAACAAGTAGAAGACAACAACTTTCATGTTTTCTCCCAGGAGCTTATTTTTTCCCTTATTTTGAGAGACATTCTTAGTCCTCTCCTGCTATGAAAAAGGTGATTTGGCATTAGGCAAGTTCAGTAGTTTGTATTCTGTTTAGGATAGAAACCAAGATAATTTTTAAAAGGTTAGCCAGAAACTTACCAGCATGATTTCAAGAACTTTTCTGTTTTACTAGCAAACAATTTCAAATTCAACATTGCACAATTTTCTGCTGCTAAAACACACCAACTCTTACAAAGTGGCCTAAAACGAAACTGAAATCTTTTAATATATCTCTTTTACTGATATGACACAGCCTGTTTTTAAAGACAGAATTCAAAAACAACCTCATGAAAGCAGCTGATACAACATCTGTTTAGAATTATTCCTTTACAGAATTGCTTTCACTGGCATTCTTTTCTTCAAATGAAAAATAAACATTTGGTTTTGGCACACACTAAGTACTTTCAAGAAGTCCTTTTATTTCAGTTCAAAACTGGCAGACTTTTCTTATTAGGGTTAAAAAAATCTCTGTCTGATTCTAAAGAGAAATTCATGGTGACTTTTCTTACCAAATTCTGTACATTTCCATATCCTGAAATTCCAGAAAATTATGATCTCATTGGCATTATAACATTGTTTTGAAAATAAAGCCAAATAATTTCTTTCAGTGCTGAGTAATAAGTTAAATGGTCATTATGCAAACCTGACTGGCACTCAGCAACAATTTCTGCCTGAGGAAGGTTTTAAACAAAGGTACCGTAATAAGTGTCTTCCACAACTTTCATTTATCTGAACTGGAACCCAGGGGAAGGCACAAGCACATCCTGATCTTAAAACGAGAGTTTCCCAATTCAGCTGATCTCTGTTCTGGGACAAGCCATCGAGCAGGTCACTGACCTCTTCCCCCTCACCACCTGCAAACAGTGATTAATCTGTTTATAAACACACAGCAAAAGGCCTGTAATCACGCAGAGCTCCGACAAGCTCAACTTACACTCATCCTCCTGCCGCACCTGGGAGAGGCGAGGTCCGGGCGCTGCGGGCAGGTGAGGCCAGGCCCGGCGGGGTCAGGGCGCCGTCCCGCGGCAGCCGGGGTCCTGCTGTCGCGGCGGGGCTAGGCGCTGGCGGCCCCGTGTGGCAGTGGCAGCGCGGTCCTGTATGACAGCGGCACCGCAGCCTCTGCAAAGCTGCCTCGGGCGCTCCGACCCAGCGGAGCGCGGGCGCGGCCCGAGGGCAAACCGGAGCAGGCGGCCCCGCCCCTCCGGGACTACACTTCCCGTGGTGCCCTGCGCCGCGGCTGCGCCCTGCTCCCAGGAGGCCGCGCGGCGCCGCGCGCTGCCGTTGGTCGGATTTGAAAAGAAGCCGCGGCCGCTGCGGAGCGTGAGCCCGGGAGCGGCCGGGTGAGTGAGCGGCACCGGGGCATGTGGGCACCGGGCTCTCGCCGGCAGAGGGGTCGCGGTGGTTGTGGGGCGGTGAAACGGTGTGGCTGATTTCTGTGGCGGAGGCTGTTTCTCCCGGCTCATCCCGCTGCCATCCCGGTTGCGCAGGAGGGGCTGTGGGGTGTGAGCAGTTTGAGATGGGGCCTGCAGCGCCTCAGTAGCTCCCGTCCGGGGCTGTGCTGTGGCCGGAGCCGTGGCGGCTGTGTCCTATAAGAGCAGGCAAATAGCGTAAAGCTTTTAAGTGAAAGGTTGATACCTGTAGAGAAGAAAGTTTCCTCTTTTTTTTTTTTTTTTTGTAGACATTGGAACTATTGCTTTAGCTTTTATGTAAGCTGCCAGCCTTACTATGCGGTTTGGAGCCCTCTCTACCTTCTGTTGTGCTGCCTGGCAGCCCCACGGGCCGTGCTTTGCTGTGTGGGTCTCTGGGGATCCCTTTTTCTTCAGGCGTCCACAGCTCTAAATTCTATTGCCACGGTTAGCAGGCTTGTCATAATGCATCCCAGGACACGAGTACCTTGTAGTGCCTGCAGTATAGTTGTTCTCCCCAGAATACCTGCAGGATTTGCAGAGATGTGTGACTCAACGTGGAGGGAGGGCTTGAACCTCACTGTTCTGACCACTGGGCTGTGCAAATACTTATAGTTCTGGCTTTGTGTACACAGCTTAACGCTTGTCTTTTACTTCTTAAGGAAAAAGATGCAGAGTGAGAGCGTAATCTTGACAAATCGCACTTTAAGCTTAGATTTGAAGTAACTAAAATGTCAGCCATCTAACAAATATGTTTCCTGTAAAGGACTGATAAGAGTTTTGCAGTGTGGCTTTGTGTAACTGATGAGTAAGACTTCCAGATCGTGACAGCACAGGTATGTTTCTTTCCAGCCACAGCTTGTTCACAGGTCAGTCTTTGTTCAAGCTGTGATGATATTCCAGGCCAAGTTTTTCCTGGTGTTCATACAGATGCCAGGCCAAAAAAAAATTAGAAGAAACATTAGATTAGAAAGTAAACATTGATGCTGAGTTTATATATAGCTTTATCTCATTTGCACCTGGTGGCATTTGTCTAACTGCTGAAAGTTGTGTCTGGCTTTTGCAGCCTAGATAGGAAGTCTGAGCCCTTAAGTGTTTTGACACTGAAACCCAGACACATCTCAGATTTTGTCCTGGGAGAAATTTAAATGAGACTGCATTATAGGCAGGAAACCCACACTGTCCCTGAGCAGAAGGGTTTTGAACCAGTCGTACTCTACCCATTGCCTTAATGACCACTGCTCTCTATTAGCATTCAGTAAAACAACTTACATGCTTTGCAGTAGCCTAGGCGCGGCAATGTAGCACTAGAAGACCCTTGAGTAGTTGTGTCCAAAGCTTTAAAATATAGGAAGTCTTGTGGTGTCGGATTGCTGGATCCCTTGCTGCCATAGTCTATTGGTAATTGCCCAGTGGTTTATTTTAAACTTGATCTGTAAAACAAACCTGCCACATCATATGTGTACTATCACAGGAAAAAATTAATAGGAGAGTAAAATGCAGAAGACAGATATTGCTGTTTTAAAATAAAACTCCATTTTTCTTGGTTATTTTGAGATTTGCCTCTCTACTGTCAACACTGAATAATTTTATTTTCTGTAGCAATTTTTCACTGCTCATTTTGTGAAAAGTACAAAAATAAGTAAATTGTGTATTAATCAATTAATAAAACTGTAAAATTACTAAAAAGCAATACTTGTACTCTGGCATGAGATTTTCTAAAATACCAGTGCCCCTTTAATAGCATAAAATTAGTCTTTGGAATGTCTCTGAACTGTGTCTTGTATTAAGCTACATTGCGTTATCTTTATAGCAGCAAATATTTGTCAAGTTCTGCAGAGATAACCATGACATTCTAAATGAAAGCTTTAATGGGATCATGAAGTGATGTGGAATTAGATTTTTAAAAAGCTTTTGTCTTTATTGTTAAACTGTTTTTAGGAAGTTTGTGGTATATATGTGAGGCTTTACCCTGATAAACATTTGCTTTCCATTTAAAGAAGAGTGGCTGTTATCAATTCATGATACAGACCCCTTCTCCAGCCATCAGAAACTTGCTATGTAAATTATGAATAGGCTGATGAAAACTTTTTCCCTTAAGAAATTACAATTACCGGTTTCTAACTGATTTATTTCCTAAGGTGCTTCAGAAGCTCTGTGTCGCATGATCAGAGAGCAGAAAATAGCTTTATTTTATCTTGCAGAATGGAACCGACTTTGGATAATGAGACATTTTACCGACCATCCTATATTGCTAGCATTGAGCCATCTCCAAGAGCAGGACCAGTAAGTGTGGAAGATATTAAAACAGATCTCTCCTCTGAATTTTCTTCGGTTTCTTCAGGCTCAGACACAAGCCAGGTAAGAAACTTTACTGTTTGGATATTTATTTTTTAAAACTTAAGCTTAGTCCTTTCGTAGATGAGAGTAGTCAGAATTTTACAGAGATGAGAAGCTTCTTTGTTGTGGGGTTTTTTTGGTTTTTTTTTTTTTTTTTTCAGTTTGAATGAGATGC
This sequence comes from Turdus rufiventris, assembly GCA_013186435.1. NCBI lineage: Eukaryota > Metazoa > Chordata > Aves > Passeriformes > Turdidae > Turdus > Turdus rufiventris. Next base: position 40,383 of record PYHW01010834.1, on the reverse strand, counting down.
ATAGGATTTAGACTAAGTTGTGTGGCACTGCACTGATATCCTGTTGGGCACTTCAGTTTTCTGTGAATGAGGCTGATTGCCAGTTCATGGAATGTTTTTGTTGGCCTGAATGCAGTGTTTACATAAATGTGTTGCAGAATTAACTTAGCATGGCAAGCTTCTGCAGGGGCCTAGGCACTTGTAAAAGCTGATCTAGTGAGGAAGTTTTCCTTACCATGTTACTTTTACTTGCTGTTACAAAACAACTTGATGCAAGAAAATTGGTTTCATGTGCTAATTATCAAAAAAATGACCAAATTTCTAACCCTTTTCATTTTTTTTTTTTTTAAGAGGAGCAGTTTGGAATCTAAGGGACACATACAAGTTTGCTTGCGTATCAGGCCATTTACACCATTGGAAAGAGAAAATGGATCCCAGGTGGGACATTTATTTAGTTTAAAAATACTTATTTATTTGGTTATTTTTTTTTTTGGGAGGGGAGTGTTTTTCCTTTAAGCTGAGCTCTTTTACATCTCTTCATGCCTGCATTACTTGTTTCCTTTGAACAGGACTGTGTTTCACTTGAAGACTCAACAAATATTGTACTGAAGCCCCCCCAACGCTTTCTGAATCGACTAAGTGAAAAAACTTCAGGACCAATGTTCCAGAAGTTCACTTTTTCACAAGTAAATGTTGAAATTTTTTTCAAGTCTTCAAATGTTTTTAAATTATTTCTGGTATAGGTTGTTTTAACTTATGATATTGAATACCAAGCAAACTGTATTTTTAAACTTTGTAGTCTAAGATGATAAACTAATAGAATTTAAAAGATTCTTTAAAACTTTTTAATAATTACTCAAAATATACATATTTCTTGGTAATACTCAGGTTTTTGGACCTGAAACGACCCAAGAAGAATTCTTTGAAGGTACCATGAAGCAACCAGTGCAAGATTTCCTAGATGGATATAATCGTCTTGTCTTTACATATGGTGTAACAAATGCTGGGAAAACTTACACTTTCCAAGGTAAAAGTAGAAATGAGTTCTTCTTGTAAATGCTTTCTTTTATTTTTTTAAGTAGGAATTACTTCTAGCAGAGACATAACTTTTTCCTTCATTTAAAATGAAGTCTCTATCAGTTTGCTTCTCTAATAGTCTTCAAAAGTCTCCTTCCATAGCAAATTTAACTCTGAACAGACAGTCACTACCTGAGTTAACCTAAACACAGTCATACTACTTTGTAAGGCTGTATAATTTCAACCAGGTATATGTGATCCTTTTATTTTTCTCCAAGTACCTCATTCCCCAGGGATGAAGGGGAGTTGGAAAAAGTGCATCTGTTATATAACAGATTTTGAAAAGTGTAAGTCAGCAGACTAGCATTTTCTGGAGTTTTATTATGAAGGTTATATGCATAAGTAAGAAATAATATTTGAGTGTTTGTTATTATAGGCAGAGAATAAATGTTTTGAAATTTATTTGATTATTTTAATGTATTTCTGCCTTAGCTTGAGTTCCCAAGCTTAATAATATCCTTGGAAGCCTTGTCTCCTGGTGCACTGTTTCTGTTCTGTCAAAGCTCTATATCCTTTCTGGTCAGAAGATGTCATTCTTCTGCTATTTTTCAAAGCATTTTAACAAATGAGGTGATTTGATTCACGTTGAAACTGTTTCTTCTATAATGAAATAGCAGATCTGGATGCAATACCAGTTATTTTATACAAAGTAGTAGCAGGACAATGAGTTGTCACTTGAAACTAATCTTTATTGAAGTGACATTATTTTCTAAGCAATCTTCTGTTGGATTATAATTAAAGACTACTGCCAGTGCTTTCAGTTGATTGACACTTGAGACTAGAAGCTTTTTCATGGTATTATATTTTTAGGACTTTGATAAAAATTGGCAGGGCAAGATGTTGCCTGTTGGGTGCCATGATTTACTCTTCTCTTATTGTGTTTTAACATTACATGGGAACTTGTGTTAAGTCAATGGCAAAGGACTTAAGGATGAAGCAGGTTTTTAGGACTTTTCCTCATTCACCAGTGACTGTTCTTTTGTTTCTGTTAGGTTGAATTACAACTGGCCTTGCAATAAACAAAAAATTATTAGAGAGGAGATGAGGAGAAACAAATGTAATGCAAGATTACTTGAGTTTAATATGGTATTTGGCCATTAGCTAGGGGTTGAGTGCCAACCAATTTTTTTGTAAGTTCTGACTCTGGTGATGCAGCTAGTGCTGTAACTATTAAGTGTCCATCTGTCTCAAAAGCAGCAGAAATTATCAGCCTGAGACAGGACAGTAATTCCTCCTCCACATTTCCCTTTTGTGTTTCAGAAATCAAATGTAAGTGAACCCTTTTTAAACTTTCATTCAGATCCAGAAAGATCAAGTGTACACTGAGGCTTTTATTTGACTGCTTGTCTTTTAGGTGCAAAAGTAATATATTCAGAGAAAAGGGTCTGGGACAGGGTAAGGAATGAGTCTTTGCAAGGCTTCTAGAAACTGTTTTGGAGGTTCTGTGGAATTAGTACAGGACTGCAGCTGAGAGATCATTCATGAGTTGTATTTCAAGATTACTTCCTTGAGAGGGTGAAGGCAGTTTATGAAATGCAGTTGAAAAATTGCAAATATTTATCAAATGTGTTGGTCGTGCGTTGTTGGTTTTTGTTTTGTTTTTTTCCTGTTAAGGCTAAGCTTATGCAAAATACTCCAGCAGGTGTTTTTTTTTTTTGTTTGTTATACCCATTACTGATATAGAACATGAACTGTTCCTGAAAGCCAAATACTTTTCAAAACTCTAATGCTATTTCTGTTACCTTGAGAATACAAAACAAACTCCACTTCTTGCTGTAAGTTGTCTTCAAACTCTTCATGTGTACCTTGGGATTTACATTATCGTTCTGTCCTTGTTTATCTGTATACCTTGTAACAACTGGATTTTTTCTTTTATGATCTTTCAGGGACAGAAGATGATGTTGGTATTCTGCCAAGGACTATGGATATGTTGTTTAAAAGTATTCAAGGAAAGCTGTATACAGCAATGGATCTCAAACCCTATCGGTGTAGAGATTATGTAAAGCTGACTGAAAACCAAGTGAGAGAAGAAGCTGCTATGAAAAATTCATTACTTCGTCTAATAAAAGAGGTAGAGGAGCACTTCTTTCTATATTGATGAGTACATGCGTCTTTAGATAGCTCCATGTTCTTTGCAGTGGGAAGAGGCTGGCTGTTTCATCATGGATGTGTCTATTTGCTGGTAGCCAAGTATTCAGATTAGCAGTAAAGTGAGCAGTGATGAACCCTGTTCCTGGGGAATTTTGTCTTGTGGCTCAATACTTCATGGGCATGTAAACTCTAAGCTTTATTTTTCCTCTGTAGCTTGGGCACCTTTATTATTTATCCTCTGGGGTAACTGGTGCGTAGTAAGAACTGAATGTAAATAGTCCCCTCTTTATCTGTGAGGGTGCTAGTTAATCTGATCCTTTAAAGAACACACTGTCTTTCAAGATACTTGAAAGGAATTTATAATTTTGAGGTTATTGCCCTTTCAGTTTGACAAATATCCTTAAAGGAAGCAAAAATCTTTTTGAATTGAAGATGGGTTTCTACTGAGCTTTTTTCTTTCAACTCACTGTTGAGCAGTCCAGAAATGCACTCCAGTTTTAGGAGCTGACTGAAATTCTGAAGCTGTTTAGTCCAATTGCAGTTATGGGGAAACTGTATTTTATATAGCCATACATTTTTCTTGTTGTCTTCTAATTCTGAAATGAGTGGAATAATGTAAAATAAAATGGAGCATATGTGGGGACTTGAATCTAGAAAGGTACTTTTTTTTTTTCTTTTTTTTCTTCCCAAAAAGAATTAAGCATTTCCCTTGTGGTGTGCAAGGTTGTTATAGGTAGTGTTGAAAGGAAAAAGGAATGTATGTATCTGTTGCCTTGATTTTTATCTGTTGGTTTATTGGGCTCCAGTGTGGAAGGTAGGTGGCAGCAAAATTCTGTGACTTCACTTCAGAAGCACAAGAGTAAGTTAAATCTAGCTCTGTCAGCCTTCAGAAGGGACTTCAGAAAAACCTTTTGTGTGTGTTTGAATGCACCTTCTAGTTTCTGGCACTGTTTATAAGAACAACACTTAAACCTATAAATTGCATCTACTGCAACAGAGGTTTTAGGTGTTTTGTGTTAAACCTATTGCATAAAATTTTTTTTTGAAAAATTTGTTATGAAATATATTCTTGACAGAACACTACAAAAACCTGAACCAAACCATATCTGGTTTTTATTTCATGTTAGTTCTCTTAAGCATACTTATTTTAGTAGATGAATTTCATGTCTTTAGGCACTTGCAGTTCTGTGTCAGAAGAAGCCTAACTAACCAAAACTAAGACTTGGGGAAGGGTGTGTATGTATGAAGCTCTTAAGCTCTAGCTATAGTTATTTAGTTTACTTTTTTTTTAAATAGTAAAAGAAAATTGTCATTTTCTTATGAAAACCTGAACTTTATTTCAACTGTATATTTTTTTTCAAACATGTTTAGTGAAGCAGTAAGTTGCTCATTTCAGTTTTTAAGTGAATGAGTGTTCTAAATTTAGCTTTGTTTCCAAGGCTTAGCCAAGTAAGCTGGAAAAATATAAAATCCAATATTAGCAAAATACCGATAATAAAAGAATTTGGAGTTCCCTGGATTTACCAGATTAAGACTAATGTTTAAACTGTAACTGGAGTCCTGAAATTTTCTTGAATTGCCCTGTTTATGTGAGGGGTTCCTACCCCTCTAGTTTTCTGTGGCTAGACTGTTTCCAAGTCAGGAAGCTGAAATGCTGATGTAAGGGAAGTGGCAGGGGTGAGTGTGAGGTAAGAACAGCCCCTGAACTAGATCTAGTGTATAACTGGGATCTTTCCATTGGGATACTGTAACCATCTGTACTCCCATCTAGTAACATAACACAGCTCTTAGAAATAACTTGTACTGTCAACAATACATTTTAAAGTACATTTTCTTTTGCAGGTAGACCACCAGACTGACACTAGCAACCAAGAACCTATGGATTCTGAGGGTATGTTTTATATGAAAGTTTTGCAGTAAAAGCTGGCAAATAAGCCTTCTTAAGATCAATAACTGATTTCTGGCCTATGCTAATAAAGTGACTTCTTATCAGTTTTATATGCCTGTGAATTGGATAGTGAGCAAATAATCTGGGCAGTAAACAGAAGGATAAAGTGGTTAGAAGTATATCTGAACAGGCCCTAAATGAGCTGAAGTTGTAGCAAAGAAAAAGTAGTGCCACTTATCCTGTGGGTCCTAGTGGTATCCTGACAGGCTTTTAGATTACTTCTATGTAATTATATAAACTTAATTCTAGCATTTTAAAACTACCTAAATACCTTAGGTTTACTTTAAAAAGGCAAAATGAAGTATGTTGTCAGTTTAGTTTGATCTTCTAAAGATGTTGAAGAGATTTGACTAATTGTAACCAAGCTTTATGTGGTTGATAGAATTTAGAAGTGGAAAAGGAAGTAGCAGAGTAGGTTGCAAATATATAAGTTAACTGTATAACTTCCAGATGTTTAAGAAATGGGGTGGGACCTTCCATGGGTTTTTTTAATGAATTTTAGATTTTGAGTGGTTTTTAGAAGGTTTGTTGTATCAATTTTTACTTACTTTTTTTAACAAAACTCATTTTACTAGGTTAATATTGGTTTGTAATATTTTGTACTTGGCAGATTTGGAAGACTCAAAAGACTCAGAACAATCTATCGCAACTGCAAGAAATTACATCAAGTTTTCTGTTTGGGTTTCATTTTTTGAGATTTACAATGAATGCTTTTATGATCTATTGATTCCCATGTCAAATGACAAGAAAAGAAAAACACTGCGCCTGGCTCAAGACATCAAGGGATGTTCTTTTGTAAAAGGTGAATAGAATACATTGCAAATTGCCAAATGTAATTTGAAAAGCTAGTCTACCTGTAATGATGTTTAGATGAGAACCCAATAACAAAATTATTCCAATCTACATACATGAAAGTAACTCTGCCTTTAATACTGTTTTATCTTTACTCTTGACTGGAACTGTTGAAAGCCTCTTCACTCCACTGCCTTGATATTTCTTTGAAATGGGAGAAATATTGGAAGCAATTGACAAATTTTTTAGTGTTTTTGCCTTTTTTCATTTTCTTAAAAAAAGACTCCTGTCGGTCTTAACTGTATTTATAATTGGCTCAACAGTTTTTAGATTGTTTATGGGATTTTTTCAGTATTCTCTGTAGAGAAGTAAACTTCAGACATATGGACATCATATTGCAGGCCAAATTCTTCTGGGTGTTTTTTTTCAGTTAAGTTGATGCTCCTGAAAGATATCCATATGACATACCCTTCCTCCCTTTCCCCCTTGATTGTGGTATAAATTGAAGAAGCTGTTCTTAATTTTAGGATTTAGAAGGTAGGGTTCTACCTTGCTGAATATGACTACAGGGCTTTCTACTCGTATTACACCTCACTTTTTTGACTTGTCTGTGCTCAGGCTAAGGTTGCTTGCTAAATTTGAATGGAACATATTTAATGTGCTAATAGAATGATGAAATGTGATGTAATTGCCCTTCCTTTCCTGTGAGAGGAGGTATTTTGATCTGATTTGTCATCACATATGTCTGAAGCAGGTGTAGTAAATGTAGTATCCTTGCTGTGCATATATTATCCCCATAATACTTAATTTTTAAGATAACATTACTAAAATATCATATTTGTTTTTTCTGAAGATCTGCAGTGGATTCAGATTTCTGACTCTAAAGAAGCTTTTAGACTTCTAAAACTGGGATTAAAACACCAGAGTATTGCAAGCACAAAACTAAACAATTGCTCCAGCAGAAGGTAAGAAACATTTTTGAATAGCATTTGGCATTGGATGGTGGGTAGGAGGAAGGAGAAACTAAAACATGGCTTATGGTTTTTTAGGAAGGGAAGATGCTTTAACAGGGTCTAGAGTCCTAGGTTTCAGTTTTGGTGTCCTTTAGCAGTGTGGCACAATGATTTAAACCAAAGGGATTAAATCTTTCAGTAGGCTGAGTGTGTGCTAAAGCTCACAGTATTTTATCAAATACTATACAAATGCACTTAACTTTTTCCTCAGATATTTAGATGGAATAAAGCAAAATACATGCTACATAAAGATCTCTTTTAAAGTTTGTATCTGATTGTGTAGGAGTAGATATATTCACGGATCAAACAATGTTTTGAACAGATGTAGAGGCTAAAAATATTTTGAAAGTATTGATCTACTTTATCACTTCTCTGCTGATTTCAATTTTTCCTTTTAGTCACAGCATATTCACAGTTAAAGTACTAAAAATTGAAGATTCAGGTGCACCGAGGGTGACCCGTGTCAATGAGTAAGTTCAGAACAGTCTCTCTTGTGATGCAGTTGTCAATTACCTTCCATGCTGATGTGTTGGAGCTGCACCCAGTGCTCACTGGCAGAGCCTCCTGCATGTATGGTGGCTCCCCACTTCCACCCTCATACAGTACTTGGCCCTCTCCCTCAAGGCATCAGGTGTCAGTGCTGTTCTGTCTTGTCACTTCTGCTCAGCACAAGGTTCTGCCAGACTTCTGTACTCCTGAACTCGTGTGAGTCCCCAGAAGGAAGAGGATGAAGAGTGGGTGGGGTGGAATAGAAGGCATGTTGAGCAAATATTTATCAGAAAATAGTGGGAAATTTGATTAGAGAAGCTAACTTGAGAAGGATGAGTGAAAGTGATTGTTTTTAAAAGTGGATAATTTGTGCATCTTTAAGGTAAATACAGTGATTTTTTTTTTTCCCTTGTCTGCTTTCAGATTGTCATTGTGTGATCTTGCTGGTTCTGAAAGATGTACCAAGACCCGCAATGAGGGTGACAGGTTGAAAGAGAGTGGAAATATAAATACCTCTCTCCTGACTCTAGGCAAATGTATTAATGCACTCAAGAACTGTCAGCAGTCCAAGTAAGTCCTTTTACGAATTGCCAGCTCATTCCGGTTTTTAGGTATTGCCTGCAATAATTAAGAGCTATTGTTTAAAATACACAATATTAACACTTAAATTTTTAGTAGAAAAAGTAGTATAGATTTCTGGTGTCTACTATAGTCTTGTTGATGTACCAAAGTTAGTTTTAAACTTGCCTTTTTTTGCTTTTTAACTAAATCACTTAAATTATAACACCCTTTAAACTATGTTAGTGATTTTACTTGTTCTGAGCTTATCAAACAAACTTTGAAATAAATTTAAATTTAGAATTTTATGTTTAAAGCACCCTTGTCACTAGAGCCATAGTAAGAGTGAAACTTTCAAGTCTTCAGACTGGATAGTTCTTGTACTGACTGGAATTTACGAAACTTCTGATCATCTGTTCCTTTGTCTTTTAAAGGTTGCATCAGCACATACCCTTTCGGGAAAGTAAGCTAACTCATTTCCTTCAAGGATTTTTCAGTGGAAAGGGGAAGGTGTACATGATAGTAAACATCAGCAAATGTGCATCAGCATATGAGGAAACACTCAATGTGCTAAAGTTCTCAGCCATTGCACAAAAAGTAAGTGTGGTGTAGTCTATCTTGTTGATCAGTAACTTTTGATTTGCTCTAAAAAGAGCATATTCTTTTAGGAATGTGAATTTAGTTACTGGATTTTTGCCTCATACTGCAATCATATTTCAAATTACACTAGATTGAGCTTTATCTCCTGGAGTTTTTAAAAAGACTTTGTTGGGACTTTTTTTTTTATTCGGAGTGTGAGCATCCACTGACAACTTGTAATTCCTATGAAACATCCAGCGTAATAAGAAACTTAATATATTTGGAAGAATTTCCCTGAAATCTGAGTAAATTTCTTCTGCAGATACAACATGCTCTGACTTCCAGCTGTCCCATATACTACTGCTATCTTAACTTGGAATATTGCTCATCTGAAGTACTGAATAAATAGATTGGGGACCAAAGAGTGTGAAAGGTCATCTTTACATTCAAAGAGGTTTCAGTGGAAGGTGAAAGCAGAGTCAGTAGGAGTGAGTGCAGTGATGCAACTTTGGCAAAGTTGGAAGATGTAAGTGTGGAGGATCAGTGCTGTAGCTTTAATGGAAGCCATAGAAAAAATTTTTGACAATAAAGTCCATGCCTGTGGAATTTGGGCAGGTTAAGTACAATACCAGAAGGAGTAGACTGTAATGGTTATAGAGCTGTTAAAGAAATAGGTTTTGTAATCTGGAGTTTGTGTAATGCAACTGGAAACTCAAAGTACAAGGAAAGGCAATCTGTTGCTGCCTCTTGTAGATTATCAGTTAGTGAAACTTGGTGTTCCTGGGATCCAAAGAAGGGTTAGGCTGTAATGTGACAACTTTCTACTCTAGCTGGAAACTGGTCTAAGAAGTGACTCCAAACAGTGGATAGGTAAGCTGGGAGAGAGCTCTGCTCAGGAGACCTATAGAAGAGTGCAGCAGGTCTTCAAAGTGCAAGTGGAGCTTTTAAAAATACCAATACCAGTAACTTGTTCTTTTTTTTTTTTTTTTTTT
>PYHW01010834.1:0-28541 GCA_013186435.1 Turdus rufiventris | reverse complement strand
TTTTAAAACTGTTTGTTGGCTCTGTTCAATATTCTCATTAGTTTAAAATACGCTAACTTTTACAGTAAACTTGAAGGGGATACTTTTGTGAAGATATAAGGGGGAATGTAGTAGTGGATCGTTAAATGTTATAAAAATAAAGTGACTGTAGCTTGATATTGGAAACTGTTGTGTAAAGGCAGACAGAGTCTGCCTTTTAAGTCAGAATTATAACTGTACTTACATATTAGAATTCCTAACAATCTTCTGTATTTTCTGTGGGCATAATGGCTTTTGTGTAATTACTTGCCATTTCTGAATGAATACAAATTCTTTCAGAATGAAAACAGCACGGACACAGGTGCCTACATTGATTTTGGGGGTGTTATTGATTCTCTGCAAAATGATATCACTGATATCAAAAATCAGGCAGAAGCAGCACAGCAGTTCATTGTGTCCTTGGAGGATTCACAGGAAACCATAGATTGTCTTCAAAAACAGCTGACAAAAATAACTGCTGAACTAGAGGAGACCAAGGAAGAGCTGGAAAGGAAAACCAAAGGTAAGCTGGATCGGAGTGTGATGTAAAAGATATGAAAAAGGAAATGACGGTATTGTAAAATAGGAATAATAATCTCATTAAGCAGCATTGTGTAACCAAATCATATGTATAATGGTGGTAATCCTTTGTTTTGTGTATGTTCAGGTTAAACAATTCTGCAGTCCTTCCTTATTTCATTTTTATGATGATACTGAAAATTGTCAGTTGCTGACCTTAGAATTGCAGGATCAAGCATCAAAGCTATTGATTTCAGTGCTGTATTGTACTTCCTGTACTTTTGCTGATGCAGTGTTTTAAGGTGTGTGAAACCTTGATGGAGGAAAAACTAGCAACCTCTCATAATGATCCCAGCAGAGGTCTTGCAATATGATCTGTATTTTGAATGGGTTGCAAGGCCCAGTCCAGAAAATAGTAAATAACTTTTGAAATGTCCTACTAGAAGTCAACTTGAAAATCAATGTATTTGAAAACTACTGATGTACCAGAAGATACAAAGACATGGGTTAGTGAGTAAACTGTGATGACTCATTATGTGATGTAGGCTTTTTTCTGTTAAAGGTTTTGAAACACAGAGGATTAAATTGGATGAGTCTGCTGAACAACTTAAAGAAGCAACTAAGGTAACTTTCTCAAAAAAAAAAAACTTGTGCAAAATTATTTGCTTTAATAGAGAATTCCCATAACTTGAAATGCTATTAGTCTATGCTTCTAGCCTCTTTTTTTTTTTATATCAAGCATTGTTTAACTGATCTTACTTCTGAAAAGCATGGTAGAGTTCAATTTAACACTGAATTTTTTCTTTTAATTTTTCAAGAAAATGAATATACAAAATGAAAGGATTCAAGAACTGATTAACACTGTGAAGCAAAAAGATGAAACTATTACAAGACTACAAAGTCAATTAACCCATTCAGAAGAAACCAAAAAAGACTATGTAAGTCTTAGGCATCTTAATTGTTTTTATGCAAAAGAATCTTAATGTGCTTATAATGGACTGTGCTTTGGAAAACTGGGATTTTCTTTAAATAATTGCTATTTGCTTCAAATAATAGCAGGTCAGGTGACGTTGCAACTAAAGTCACAGCAAAATGCTAGCAGGGTGGTGTGCAAATAAGGAGACTTTCAGAAGTACTGATCTGAAGTTATTATTGGAGGACTCTAGATGAGACTGAAAAGCCATGAAAAAAAAATTCAAGACCTCAAACTGTGAGGACTTTAAAACAGTGGGAATAGAGCAAGTGCATCACTGTTTGAATAAAAGAGGAACACACTGAGGTTTTGTTGCAACAAAAGGTCAATTTTAGTTGAAGTTAGAACTGAAGAATGTAAAAAGAAGAGATAATTGTGTGAACTAGGAAAAAAAAAATCAGTGTATTCCATTTACTACCACTATGCTTACACTCTCAAGGGAAGAGTGTTAATGTGAATGTATTGAGCAAAGTTTGAATTAAGAAGGTATGACATGGGTATCTCTGCTTTTGATGTGATTAATAAAACTTGGAATTACTTAGTCTAATGATATGTGCTGCATGCTGGAAGGTAGCTTGGCTAAATTGTATGCAGGTAAAAATCAAAACATGCAGTTTTGGGGTTTGGTTTTTTTTTTTTGAGCCTGATGTTCAGTAACCTGAAGTAGTTTTGAGAACATTGTAAGTGAAACTTAGTCAGCATTCCTGATGCATTTCTCTTACACTGTAAACTCAGAGCTTTGGCCAAACTTTGTCTTGTGTTCCCTGCCTCACAGCTGCTTAACTTGTCAGTATTATGAATGCTCCAAGAGTGAGTGGAGTGTGATGACTTACTATTACTGCTCCTTCCAAGAGCAAGGCTCTAACTCTCCAGTGGTTCCATGAGACTGTGGCATGACATTTTAAACGTAACTCTAAACCTCAACTCTATCGTCTATTGTGTTGATTTTAATGAAATACTTATAGATGAATAATTGGTCCTTGACAACCATGTGGCTTGCCACTGTCATCTTGCAAGTAAACAACTTTTTCTAAGTCAAATAGGTATCTAAAGCATGTATGGCAGAACTGACTGGCTTTCAAATTGTATCAAATGTGTCTTGACAAAAATGATTTGTGGCTTTGCTGAAGGCTGTTAAAGCTCCAACTCTACCTACCATGATCAGAAAGTGATGAATTTGTAGACCAGACTGTGTGCCTTTTTAATGAATTGGGAATTTCATCAACTCTTGACACTGGAAATTGTTTTCACATGGTAAACCAAGTCCTCTTAATGAAAGTCTTGTGTTTTGTAGCTCTCTGGTGTCTTGCCCTGATTCCTGTGTAATGTGCAAGTGTTGTTTCTTTATATCTGAAGTTGCAGGAGCTCTTGGTTTAACTAGCTGATCTGTCACTGACTTTTCCTCTGACAATCCCTGTGTACCTTACCCTTAAGGTTTTGTAGCAATATTTGTATAGAAAAAGCTGCTAAGCTTTTTAAGTGCTCAATTTGTACAACTTCAAAGCAATTGATCCTATTTGAACACAGGAGAACACTTTGACTACCATGAAGAGAAAATTAGCAGACAAGAACTCTAAGGAAGTGATTGAAAACAGCCGCTTCAAGGATTATGAGGAAACTGTGTTGGAAGTGGGAAGAAAATGTTGCTTGGAAAATAACCCTACTGCAGAAGAAGAGCCACCTACAAAGAAAGGTACAATTTCTGACATCATTCAACAGGGGGGCTTGAAAAAAAGCTTCATTAGTATTCCAGAACAGAAGAAAAAAGCTGGGAAGCGTAAGCATTATGCTCTGAAGAGGAAATCTGCTCTGTTAAACTGTAAAAGGAAGTAACTGTTCTCTAAATGTCCTCTCTTGCAGAGGGCCCTATATTGTTTATTCCTAAATGATGTAAATAAAAGTGTTTAGACTCTTTCCTTTCTGATTTTTCTTATCTGTGTATGTACCTGCATACCCAGCTGTAGTTCTCAGGCAATTTCTTAACATTTCTTGTACTAAATTTTTTGCTGCTGCACTTCTGAGAAAGTAGCGTGTTCTGTTCAAGTTTTTGAAAATTGCCTGAGCAAGCATCAAAGGTGTCAATGACTTACTGCTTGTTCAGTCATATACTATGTGCTGTGACCTTTGACATTTCATTCTGTGTGCATGCTCTGAACACTCCAGCTCTGCTCAAGGGGACAAGTGCTGGCAAAAGAAAAACTAAACTTTCTGCTTGAATGAGAGTAAAATTAAGTTAGAACTGGTCTCTTTTGTACTGCTCTCATCCTTGTACTTTCAGTCTTTCTGTTTTCCTTATCTGTAAGCTTACCAGGTGCATGAGATCTCTTAAGTGAGACTGAACTATATGGGACTTGTGCAAAATGGTATTTGTAAGAGCTTTGTGCCTCTAACTTGACTTCAGGCCCCAGCTTGGCTTTGGTTTCTCATAGAACTGTGGAAAGCATATGCAAAAGGAAGGTGGGATGCCTTCCCTTTCTGTAAAAGGAGAATTACCAACTTCACAGGCTCACAGAAAAATGAGGATACAGTAAATAAACTGGATGTTGAACTATCATTCATTACCTTGTGCAGTGAAAGGATAAGGAGCACTCACTGTAGGAGATCAGTTTGAAGTTTATCATGTGTTCTAGTAAATGGGGAAACATCAGGCTGGTGTCCAGGCATTAGTGGGGTCTTCCCAGAGCTCTATAATGGGCCCAGTTCTATTCAACATCTTCATAAGACACTTGGATGCAGGACCAAAAACTATTCTAAGCTTGCTAACAATAGCTGTTGATTCCCTTGAAGGCTGGGAAGCCCTGCAGAGAGATCTAGACAAATTACAGAGCTGGGCACTCACTAACCCTATGCACTTAACAAAGATAAGTGCCTGATTCAAAACACTCCCCAACACAAGAGAAAATTAACAACTCTGGCTGACAAAAAAACTCTTTCACCACTGTAAGAGGGTGACAAACTCAGAAGGTGTCTCTTGTGGCTGGTATCAGTCTCCAGCGCTGGGAATGGCTGCTGCAGATCTCAAATTGCAGGGTCCCGGTGTTTCAGATCTGGTCCAAGCAGGTTCAGAAGGTGAACCAAAAGGGAAAGGGGGGAAAGAACAAAAGACAGTCCAGGGAAAAAGATTGGACTGCCTAACTCTAAGCAAAAGCAAAACTAAAGCTAGCAAGCAAAGATAAGCAAAAGCAAGCAAAGCCAGCCAGCTGAGTGAGCAAAAAAAAAAACCAAAAAAAACCCAAAAACCTAGCGTCCCAAGCACAGATGGTGGGGGAGGGAGCTGAGATAAGAAGCCAAAACAAACCTCGCTTAAACAGAACACATGACTGGGGATACAAACCACCATAACGTCACCCCAGGACACTGTGAATGTTACCTAGCTCATAGGTGTTGCACATACTAGTGAAGTTAGCTAGATTTTGTTGCTAGTGGGGCAGAATAGAAGGTTGGAATAAAACTGTAGCAAATTTTCTTTAAGTCTTCTGAACACCTATCTGTAAGTTATGCCTAGAAGCCCAAGAGAAATTTTAGTGCATGTAAAATGTCTCAGAGGATTCTAACAACTTCAAGACTAAAATGGTGTGAGAGTGTGGTTTTTAGGTGGTTCTAGTTTTTCCACGCAGCAATTACAGTTTGGTGTTGCTAGTGATTTGTTGATTTTAATTAACCTGAGCTCTATGGGGATTTATTTGTTCTTGATGTTGTTTTGATTTTGTTTTTAGGAGATAAGAGAGAGAGTTGGGGAAACTGCTGTCTTGATCTGAAGAGAACCGATAATTCTGAGACCTACATGGAAATACTAGCACTAAAGGAAAAAACTGAAACCTTGGAAGGTCAGATAGCTGCACTTGAAGAACGATGCCAAAGAGAAAAAAATGAAAAAGAAGACTTAAATCAGCAGATAATGAACTTGCAGCTCAAACTCTCTGCTTCTGAAGAAAAGGCTTCTGTCTTAAGTGGAGAACTTCTACAATGTCAAGCTGAATACCAGGAGGCTGTTTCTGAATTGGACAAACAGAGAACTATAAATAAGGAACAAGAGGAAAAGATTATTCATCTGAATAATGAAGTAACAGGTGCTAAACAAAATATAATTGACAAAGTGTCACAAATTAAAACAATGCAGTCCCAAGTAGCTGAATTGTATAAATGTCACTTGGAATCTTATGCTGCGGATATTAATTTAGTTAATGTAAAGGATTCCTTAGACCCTCAAAAAGATGAACCAGAGACAACTCAGATGGGTCCTCTATCCATGCAGTTCCAAACTGCTTCTACAGCAGATCTGAGACAGGAGAGCTCCTTTCACCACAGTATAGAAAGCATTTGGGAAGAATGCAAAATTATGATTAAGGCTTCCTCACAGAAAAGTCATCAGATTCAACAACTGCTTCAACAAGTTGAAGACTTAGAAAAGAGACTTCATGATAGTGAGAATTACAATAATCAACTAAAAATAAAATTAAATGAGATTACAAATCAAGATCATCAGTCTGTAAAGGAAAAAGATCTTATGAATCAGTTACAAGAGCAAATCCAGAAGAAAACCCAGGATTTTGAAAAACAGGCTGCAGAATATCAGAGAGTAATTGCACAGTTTCAGGAGAAAGTTACCAGCTATGAGGGAGAAATAAGAGATCTTGAATGCCTGTTGGAGGGTTTTAGGACTAAAGATGACAGGATGAAAGAGTTAGAAGAAGAATTAAAAGAAAAAGAATCTACTATTTTAAATCTAGAAAGTAACACAGTAGCCCTGCAAGAGAAATGTACCAGTGTAGACAAAAATCTGAAAGAACTCAGTGACAGAGAAGCAAATTTGAAGGATGAAGTTGTGCAATTGATGAACAGTTTGGAGACCATGAAACATGCTCTTCAGGAAAAGGAGAAAAATGAGTGTGACCAAATACAGTCTATAGAACTGTAAGTAAATAATGAGTTTACTCCTAACCCTTTAAGAATAAATTAAATTAAGACTCCCTTGTATCAGCATTTATTTTGATATATCACATTTGCATATTCATAAACTTGATTAACCAAGCAGCTTCTTTGAGAAGTTTCTATACACTACTCAAATTTTATATTTGCATATTCTGCTGGCTATCTTTTCCTCACCTGTTTGTATAGTCTTTCAAAAATATACATCTGAAATCATGTGGAACTATTGTGCAAGGGCATGCAATAAAATAAATTATTTGGGGATTTCTAAAAGTTTTGTTGCAGACCTTTTCTGAAAGAAATGGCATAGTGCAGTATTATATTCTCTAGGACATGTTTTCTTTGGAAAGGACTGAATGATGAAAGGAAGAAGACGAGTCGGGGAAAGCCCAGGGAGTAAACAGATGGTTTTGGTAACAGCTATTCTAGGTGAACAGTCTGCTATAAGACTTGAAGGAATAATGGGTGTAGGGGCTAGAACTATCCTCAGTGCCCTCTACTTTTTAATTCTGTAACGAATAGGGGATTACATGCATCTGAGCGATTATATTTGCTATAAGGAAATTGCAATTATGTAAAAATAGCTTTAAGATGCTATGTGGCCCTTCTCCTGACTATGGTTTCTTTAGTGCCACATCTGTGGGTACTGCACATATTCCAAAGTCTACCATGAAGGTCTGGTGATCCTCAACCCTGTGCTGGTGAATCTTTGAAAGGATTTCTTTTTATTGGACCTTGTGATTTATTGCAATTTGTAGGAACTGAAAACCCTTCCTTTAGTTAGTTTAAAAGTCCAAGATGTCTTACTGGAAATTCTTTGAAATAAATGTGATTGCTTAAATATAACCCCATCAAACTTATTCTTTACTTTGCAGAGCTTGTAATGACAGGATTTATTGTAATGTTATTGCTTTTTTCCACTTTTCTTTTTATTCATCTTGATAATTACAAGAATTGGGATGTAGTTATCAACTTTAAACTTATTTGATTTTATCCTTGGGTTTTCTAATTTGTAAGGTCACCTAATGATAAAAATGTTTGTTCTACTATGCTTAAGAAGATAGTATTTTTAAAAATTAATATTTTTCAAAAGTGAATCTGAGCAGTTTGTTACTTCACGCTCATATAATAAGGCATTGTAATCCAAGTAAAATGATAAAGCTTGTTATTGATCTGATAGAGCTGAGATTCTATTTGCAAATAAAACTAGCAAAGAGCCTGAGCTAACATGTAAGACTAATGTTATTTATGTCTCCTAATTTCTAACCCAAGGCTACATAAAGATCTTTCTGAAAGTTCTGCCCTTGTACAAAGTTTGAAAAAAGATTTACAGAGGAAAGAGGAAGAATACACAGATTTGAAAGAAAAATTTTCTGATGCCAAGAAACAAATTCAGCAAGTACAAAAAGAGGTTAGTAATCATAGGCAAAATGTTTCTTCTGCATGTTTGGGCTTCTGTTATTAAAACCCATTTTCACAAATCTCAATCTAAGCATGTTAAAAGAGATTCACAATAAGGCTATTTTGAGTGATACATTGAGTATCTTTTTTTGTGCACTACCAGCCCCTGAAATTTAATGAAGATGCTTGCAAAAATTTAACTCTTAATTTAAGGAGTTGGTTATCTAGATAACTTACAGAGGTTGTAAAAGATGTATAACTAAATGTAAGTTTTGCTTACTGTCTTGTTGCAGGTGTGTACAATGCAAATTCAGGAGAAGTCCCTGAGGAAGCAAGTTGATGAACTTGAGAAAATCAAAAATCAGTGCAGTGAAGAATTAGAGTTGAAACAACGCACAATCTTGCAACTTAAAAAGGTATTTTGTTTAATAAAATTTTACTTGCTCTTAATTTTTCTTAACTATTTACTAATTCTCCCCCCTCTATTTGCACTAAAAGGACCTCTTTAGTTGCCCTGTTTATAGCCCGCCGTACGTATTGAATAACGCATGGCAAAACAAACAACACAATTACAAGTCCTACCACGATATACAACCCTATTCTTAAAAGTTCCCTCACAACGGTGAAAAGCTAAAAAAATCAAACACACCATCCAACAACGGTCCTGTGACTTCTCCAAGTTTTGTCACACCTTCCTGTAACTGTTTTATAACTTCATTAATTGGTTTGGAATGATCGGATAGATTCATGCAGCACATTCCCTCGAATTCTTCACATCCATGTCCATGAGTTAGCAATAAGTAATCAATTGCCGCCCTATTTTGAAGAGTGGCTCTTCTTACGCTGTCGACATCTGTTAACAAGTCACTCAGTGCAGGTGAAACTGCCTTAGAAGGTTTGCTGGGCGCAGCAGGGCACAAAAGAAGACTCGACAGCTGATGTTATGAGGTTTCCAAGGCTGTTTATTTTATCTTATCTAAGGAATTTTCTTTCTGCCTAACAGCGGTCCATTCTGCAACTCATCCAAGGCTATTCTCCTGCCCTCAGGGGCAGGACTTATCTTTTAAACTCTAAACTACGTACACATTATTTACAATTAATCACCAATACTTTATACCCACTTTACACCATGCAGCTTTCCCTTCACCAATCCCGAGTTGGCATCCTGACCCAAAAGATGGATGCCATGAAGAAGAAAGAATTTCTTACTATGCCACAAATCCTCCATCTTGTGTTTAGACCCCTTAATGTAAACAATTTTTAAAACCTTAGTTTTCTACCTCCTAATACACCAATTTACATTCTGCTTATTTCTGTGACTCTGTAATTCTATATATAAAGGTGGTAATTTCTTCCAGTGACTTAGATCGAATTCACAGGGATTTTGGGCACCTTGCCAAGGCTTCTGACCCCCTGTACAGGCTCCAGGGAAGCCAGGGGAATATCCTGGATTCCCACAACTAACGGGGCAAGTTTTCCAAGCAACTGGAAAAAGCTTACAACTGGAGAAGCTGGGTAAAAATAAGAGCAGCCAGCTGAAATTAGTTTTCAAAGAAAAATGATTAAAGAAATTCTCATGCAGGACTTATTTAAAACAATTTGACAATCAGTCTAGTAAATAAATACTTAATACCTGCAGCGTTTCTGATTAGTGACACTTAAATATGTTAGTAGTGTCTTTTTTTTTTTTAACAGCTGGAATGCTATTTTATACTATATGAAGAACTTATTCATTGGGACTGTTTTTTGTCTTAAATGCTGTACTTATTATTTATTAAATTCAAAATGAAAAGCTGTTAATTTCTAGCATATGTACGTTTCTTTCAGCATCTTCTAACTTCTTTAACTTGCTTTCATTGTGATATTTAGGAGCAGTTGAATAAAGAAAAGCTGGAAGAAATCTCCAAACAGTATGAAAAAACACAAAAAGGTCAGAAAGAACTATTATTGTTCCAGTTTTTTAGTGTGTGTGCAATGACAACATGAGTGATCATTTCAATAGCAAATTTGGAGTCCCGTATTTCTGTTTTAGAGTACCGAGACACACCTACCTGGACATTAAAATCTCAGTGTCAGAAAAAATTCTTATTGAATTGTTAGTAGATATATTTCCAAGCAAAAAAACAGTCTCAGATTAAGAAATGTAAGTGGAGAAGGTATTAGTGTTCATTTAGTCAATATTGGGAGTTGGTTTTGTTTTAGTTGTCCTTTTTAGCAAAAGCATGAACTAACACACTGTGGTGTGTGCTAGCACCAATTTCTGCGGATTTGATAAATATTTTGTGCTTCTAAAGTAGTTAGTTTATCATAGCCATACAAGCCAGAGTCTGATGTTTAGTACCAGAACACACATCTAAGTTAAATTGGTGAGAATAGAATCACTTAAGAATTTGGAATGTGGCTAGTCCAGCATTTCGATTTCCTTGTAATAAAATTTTTGATCTCAGGGAATGGAGAAATTACTTGTAACTGAGGCACTTTGGGAGAGAATGGTGGGAACTAGAAGGAAGCTCATCTGTAAATTAATTTTCCAATTTTCAGATCTGCGCGCAAAGGAAAAAATAATTGAAGACATGCGGATGACATTAGAAGAACAAGAACAGACTCAGACTGAACAAGATCAAGTGCTTGAAGCCAAATTAGAAGAGACCAACAGATTAGTTTTGGGTAATCTCTCCATGGAAAGGGAGCAGGGAAGGAAAATTATTTTGGATGTGTATTGTGATAGTTGCTTTACATTTCTGATTTTACTGCTCAATTGCTATTTAGTGCTACTTTCATGTAACAAATAGTAATTTCCTAAGAGGCTTCTGTTGTCTGTGATCATAGCTGATAAATCCAAGCAACTTTAATAGAAGGGTGGGAACATGTTCAAATACATGTTTAAAATTTCGCATTATCTAAACTCATTTTGTGTTCTGCCTAGAACTGGAGACATGGAAGCAGAAATATAGAGAGCTGAACAACCAGTGCAATAGTAACAGCAAAAATGAGGAGAAAACCATAAATGAAAATGAGCAATTAATAAAGCTGCAAGAAGAACTGAAGGTAAATCATAATGATATAATTCATACTTAAATCTAAGGCCATAATGCCCACCTAGGAGTGTAAGGGTTTTTTGTGTCACTGTGTTCAAGAGCCTAGGGCATGATATGGCAAGTTATTACTCTGGTAAAGAAACTTCCTTTGAAGCATCTTTTCCATAGGGCACCACTGATGCCCCACAAAGGAGTGCACCCTGCCCTATATTATGCTACTGCTATGCACAGGGCTTCTGTAGCTGCTTTCCTCTTACTGTTGTCTTAATCCAACTCCTGATTCCAGGGATCTCTCCTGTCAGTTGCTAAATCAAGCTCTCTCTCAAGATCTTGTGCTTCCTGCATGGCCTGTAAGCCCTTCCTGTAAGGCTGAGGACTTTGCTCTAACTCTCATTGGATTAGAAAGTAGACTTATTTTCTAAGCAACTTTACAGGTGCTTCCTGTCTTACATGGTAGAATGTCTGACAGGAGGTTTGATTGTGAGAGAAAAGGAGATGAAGTTGCTGTGGATCGAAGTGGCATTCTTGGGTACATGCTGTCTCTTCCTACCATTCAAACTGTACCACATTGTTTCCCTTTCAGTCTGGAAGCAGAGAAGCAGAATTAGTTTTCTAACATGTCCTTTAAGGCAGCATAAAAGCTTGGGGATTTGTACGGTAGAAGTGTCTGTTTACCATGACTTTTGGAGCATGTGTCTGTGATTGACCCAGAATGCTCTGAGGCAAAAGAAACTGCATTCCATGAAGATGTGCCAGTCTGAATAAGAAATGCTGAAAATTGATAATTTTTTGCAATACAGAAGAATAAATTAGTATAATGTTTGTACCTGGGAGTATGCTAGAGTAAAACTGTGCTACTGTTTCTGTTGTTTTTGAAATTAATCCATTTAATGATATTTTTAATTTTAAGTCTTTTTTTTTTTCCTCTACTTCTGGTTTTATTTCTGGTTTCTTCAAATTAGGAAAATGAGGCAAAGTATCAAAGTGATAGAAAAAAGTGGCTTGAGGAAAAAATGGGACTCATAAATCAAGTAAGAGAAGCTGAGAACCATCGCAACAGGGAAATGAGGAAGTTTGTGGAGGATAGAGAACAACATGTAAAGCAACAAGCAGAAATTGTAAGTGACTTTGTCTCAAAAGTGTCTTGTAGTGTCTCTAGTACAGAGTAAATCACATGTCAAGTGTTCAACGGGGGGGCACTTGAGAGTTGCTGGCCTTTGTCAGTTCCCTTACATTCTCACATGACAAAGCCTAGATGAGATGTTCTCTAAACAAAAAAGGAAGAATAGGAGGATCAGAAAACAAAAATATCTTAGCATGTAATGGAAGTTAACATGCCATCACTACCACCTCCTTATGAAGTCTTCAAATTTCATATTGTGTGTAAAACACCAATAATAATCTACACTTAAATTGATTGTTCCTTAAAAGCTAAGAAGGCTTACTTTGGAAAATACTTGGTCAGTATGCTCTGGCAATATGTCTTAGCACTGGAGAGACTGATAGTTTAAAACTAAGGCACCTTACTTGTTCACAGGACTGCATCAAGGTTGTGATTTTTTAATCAAATGAAATTTTTATATGAACCTCTGCAATCTAAAATTGCATTTGCATTAGAAGTAGTTAGCAATGCCTTTGTGGACCTGCAATCAGTACAGGAGGATGTTAGGAGCTTACAACTACTTTCATCTGTGACTTTTCTTGCCTGAAAATTGTAGTTAATAAAATCTTCAGGTGAGCAAACAGGAGCTGTGGTTCTCAAAAAGAATTCTTCACAAAGAGTATAAATACAGATTTTCTAATTGAAACGTGGCTTTTGCATATTTGTATTGAAACTAGTTCTATGTGAGCTTTATAAGGTCTGCATAGGCTCTTATGTTTACCAAAGCTATAAAATAGTACTAACTGTGCAAAACAAAACTGGCAGAACAGTTCAGATACTGTGTAGAAGTGGTATTCTATTCTAACCTACCTTTTTTAATATTTAGGAAAGACTTGCTGCACAGCTGGTAGAGAAAGACAGCAGTCTTCAAAAGTGGCGTGAAGAAAGAGATGAACTAGTAGAAGCTTTGGAAGTACAGCTCAAGACTTTGGCTTCTAGCACCATACAGAAAGATAAAGAAATAGAAAGGCTGAAACAGGCTGCCCTAATGGCTTCAGAAAAGGTCAATTTTCTCCTGTGTTTTTTTTTTTGAGGGTTTTTGTTACGCATTAATTCTGCAAAATACTATACTTGCTCTTTGCGTTCTGGGTCTATTTTTTTGTTCTTAAACACTATCATATTGAAACCATTTGCATCTCATTTAAAACTAAAAAATTTACGTTTGTTTGCAACTGAATTTGTAGCAGTAATTGGAGTTTGAAAATATTTAGTAGTTCAAGTAAACACTCTTATAAATTTGGACTGGATATCTGAAACATCTCTCCCATTTGTTGTCTTTTTCACAGCACCAAGAACTTTAAATGGGAGGTGAACTTAGAATTCTAAATAAGTATAGTCAAATTAAAAGTTCTTCATTATGTTTCCTCAGAGTCTTATAAGACTTTTCTTCACTGTACATGGAGGCATTAAATTATTGGATTTGTATTGGACCCCTGACTGGTTTAGCCTGCACTTATAAACTGATATGACCAAGTAATCATATTGATGCTTGTGAATATATATTGCTTTCTTTTGACAGTACTGAAACTTGTGGCAATTTTTGCTATGTTTATTAGGATAAGGAAACTGAACTAGAAGATCTAAAAAAACAGCAGATGAAACATGACTTTATAAAGGAAACTAAACAGCAGATTAACCATGGAAATCCTCAGTCTTTGGCAGAAGTACCATTACCTGAAGAAGGACAAGATAAAATTGATCAGTCTGTAAACAAAGATGTATGTTTGTTTATGTATTAAGGATATGTTAAGAATTCTGTTGTTTTTTTCCAGTATATATTTCTGTATATAGTTCTGGAAATCTCCCCAAAACTTATTTGTA
This sequence comes from Turdus rufiventris, assembly GCA_013186435.1. NCBI lineage: Eukaryota > Metazoa > Chordata > Aves > Passeriformes > Turdidae > Turdus > Turdus rufiventris. The sequence continues at coordinate 14,680 of PYHW01010834.1, read as the reverse complement.
CTTTGCCTGTATCTTCAGTTCTGAGTTCTTAATCATTCTTTCACACTCTCAGAAAATAAGTACTTTAATTAGATGAATATTACCTCTCTATACATTATAGAACTTTTACACCTGAGGCAAAAACTAATTAACTAGTCCAGGTTCTAGAGATTTTGGAGACATGCTTGTAGTGTCATCTCAGTTTGATTTTGTCAGTGTTAAGGGGATTTCAACTCAAACCACTTTGATGATGTCTATTGTATAGTGAGATGATTGTGATTAACCAGCCCATATGGAGGTTCATAAGAACAAAACAGTATCTTGCATCCTACTTAAAGCAAAAGCAAACCAGTATTTGAAGTGTACATAAAAGTAGAAATAAAAGCTGTATAGTATAATCATGTGAATAATTATACATGACTTCAGCCCTGTGCTCTTGAAAACTCTCAGTGATGCATATAAAGTAGCTGATTATTACATAAGTCATCTGACAAAAAATACAAACCCCTTTAAATGTGTGACCAATAGTAGGGAGACTCGGGTTTGCTTCCTTCCACTGTAGGAAATCCATGTGTAGCTTTGTTAGCTAATGACACTGACTATTCCTGGTCTGCTCCATTCCTGAGAATGCAGTGCTGCTGGGATTCTGGATGGGATTCCCTCTCAGAATGCCAGCAGAACCTGTGGTAGAACTACCTTTTGGCTTTCTTTGAGCTTTTATCATTTTCCTTTTTAAGAGGAAGGAGGTTCACCCTGAAGGGTGAACCAATGTAAGGAGGAACAGCTGGAATCCTCTAGAAGGGAAAGTCAGCTCCCTAAAGATAAGCTACAGAACTATTTCACTTTTCTCACAAAAGCTGCTATTACTGCCTAGTTCCTAAGGAGCAACAGAGTAAAAATGGAGACAATCACTGAGAGTCTCTGCCCTTGAGGAAAAATTGCTTGGGAGCAAAGTATCAGGCTGAGTTCAGCAAGGAAAATTCTGTCATCATTGATACAAAAAAGTATAAAATTTAACAAAAGTGGTTTTAGATAATAGAGCTTAAACACTGCTGTAGTTGATTTCTTCAATTCTGTTGTAAGTGAATTGAAAGCTAGCAGCTGGAAAATATAATACCTACTTATCTTGTTTTCTTACAATTTCCCTATACTTGCAGGACCATTCTGAAATTGTCCTTGACTCTACTGAAGTGTCCACAGAGGATGGAAAAACAAGGTTCCCAAAACCAGAGATGGAAATCCAGTTCACACCTCTGCAGCCCCATAAGATGGAGGTGAAGCACCAGGGCAGCACCTCACCAGTTACAGTTAAAATGCTCAAGTCAAGAAGGAAAAGGAAGAGTGTAGAGATGACTGAGGTATGAACTCAACCAACTGACAAAATCTGTTGTGCAGCTTTTCAGTTTATTACTCTGATCATTTAATAAAACTCTAACTTCTTATTTTCTGCTGAGATCCCAGTGGTATATGTAGGGCCATCCCTCCCAAGTGGTGGATCTCTGGCCTGTGTTGAATAAGGTCATAGACTTCAGCGGATCCAGACTCAGTCTCCTTGTGCCTCATTTGCACGTTCTCTTTACCTTTTACATTTCTCTTCCTAGATAGTGCCATTTCTTTCTGTCTCCAGCTCTGATTGTGGGATTACAGATCAGTTCCATAAAATCATGTCATTTGGTTTAGGCAGTCATTGGTATCAATTATAATTTCTTCTAATTTTCTTTAGGACTTTGTGAGGAGTGAGAACAAGAGAAATGCAAAACTTCCTATGGCTGATTCACCTTCTACAAGCAACAAAAAAATGGTTTGATTTTCTTCCATTTTTGAAATCAGTTTAGCCTTTTCTGTAAAGGTAGACTTGTGAAAAGAGCAAATATTCTTATGCCAGAAGTATCTTATCTATCTATTTCAGTGGGATTCTTCAACCTTCTTTATGGTGTCTTTCTACTAAACTCTAAGCTAAAGGGTCTTTATTTGCCAAGAATGTGTAGTGTCCCATCTGCAGTGTGCAGAGATTTAAAGGGGAAGGATTGTTGCATATTGACTAGTTAAAAAGACTGGTTTGGGTTATTAAAGTGTGATGTTATAGGCAATGCCTTTGAAGTAAAACTAGTTTATCTATATATATGGCAATTATGAAAAGATTATTTTAGACCATAGTAGTAACCTGGGCAGGTTTGGAGGGTAAGCAAGAGATTTATTTGCCCCAACAGATTATTTTATTTATAATTAATATAATTATAATTAGCTTGTCTAGTAAAATACAACTTTGAATCTGTCTTTTTTTAAAAAAAACAAACTGTTTCCTATATGACTCATGCTCTTAAATGTATTCTGTGAAACTTCAGCAATTTTTTTCCTAGGTGTAAAATGAGGTTGTCTGCAGTACTTGCTGTAGTGATATCATTACTAAATTGAACAAAGGTGTCAGTAGTGAAGCTCCATGTGTCAGCTTGAAAATAATTTTACATTGAAGTAAAATAAAATGAAATTTGAGGATTAAGCCAATATTCAGCTTAAACAATAATCCTGTATTTCTGTGCAGGTATCTACTTCACAATCTCTTAGAAAAGAATACCCCTTAAGAAGGCAAAATTCTACTCTAACGAAAAAGTCAGCTAAGACGAAAGATGGAACATTGCAGAAAATTGGTGATTTTTTCCAAAGTTCTCCTACTATTATTCATTCTAAAGGTTTGTACACTGTAAATAAGGCTTATTTCCTATTTTCTGGCCATTGTAGAATAGCAGAGAACAAAAGATTATCTTGGTTGTGAGGACCACATTATTCTAAAACTTAGATTAAGTGAGAAATAAAACCAGGTAGAATGAAAGATGCAGTGTGAAATATGCGCATAGTTATCATAAAAGCAATGATAATTGTTAAGCCCAAAATGTTGGAGTTAACTCTATACTTACTTACACATAAAAGCAGCTTTAGAAATTTGCCATGCTGCTCTAAAAAATCAAGGGTTGAATCCAAACTCCAAATCTTACCTTGTTCAATAAGCAATTCCTTGTTGCTGTTGAAACTTTCTTAATGTATTTTGATGTATGTTAATTCTATGAAATCTGAAAGCCAGTGATTCATGAAAATATTTGGAAATCTTCATTAAACTGGATAGAGAGCAATTAATGGATTTGTTAATTTGAAATTGTGAAGTTTAGGTATGGCCTTGGGAAGATTAATTGACTTTCCATTGAAGGATATGTTTTTATTCTTTCCTACAGTAAGAATGATCTCTGGGTTACTGTGCTTTTAAAAAAAATTAAAATTAGCAGAGGGCACAAGGAATCACCAGTATTTAATTCTAAAAGACACTATTATTTGTTTAAAACAAAGGTGGTCATTTTTTATTGTGGATAGTTAAAATAAACTCCTGTACCATCTTGAAAGCTTGTCCTGCTACAGAGTACATTTTAAATTATCTGATATAATACAGTCTAGATAATAACTGTGTGAAATTTTTAAAAATTTCTGTCCTATTGGTTCCAGGAGCACAGTTTTTATTATTATCAATGGAAGCCAAAGTCAGACTACTTTAGACTTCATCCTTAATTTGAATATTAATTTGAGCAAATGGGTTCTGTTTTGTAGCCTTTATTAGCATGTCCTGTATGGTTTCGCTCTTTGTATAACAATATTGCTTATTTCTTGCTTTTTCTAGTGCATGTACTCTTCTCATTATAGAGCTGGTACTAGTTTAATAAAACTATGAAAAGGTATAGAAAACATTGACTGTACACTGCGCTTCTTTCAGCACAGAAGTTAAGCCTGTTGTTCAACTTAGTAGTCTTTAAGTGAGATCTCAGTGAGACCTGAATCCTGATTGATTTTTAATGTGCTACTTAAATGTGTCCTTTAAGCTTTTGCACCTGAAGCTGCAGAAAACTGCTTCAAGCTACAGAAAACTAGTAGTCAAATTCCACTTCTGAATTTTTCTATTTGAACTTTGGTCTACACTGGTTTAATTTTAAAACTGTTTTAATAAAGCCTACTTGATTCATGGATGTTGAGGCTTACAAAACCATGACATGTATTTATATAAAATTTGTCTTCTAGCAAAGAAGCTTATTGAGACAATAAGTTCTCCCAAGTCTGCAGAACCACAAAATGTCAAAGAAAATGAGCTCAGGCCAAAACGAGCTAAGAGAAAACTGTATTCAACTGACATTTCTTGCCCTCTGGATATCCCTGCTTCTTCAGTAAGTAATTAAGATTCCTTTTTTTCCCACTGTAATGTTTTTCTCTAATCTTAAATTAAAATTAGCTATTGGGGGAAGACAAATCTGAAGGTCTAATTGAGTTGCAGAAGAGGTTTGAAAACACCAACTTATATATTTATTCTACCTAACCATTCCTTTTGGTCTTTCTACTGTTTTCTCACCTCTCTTTCTTTGTCTGCTGACTGACAGTATAGGTGATACAGAAATCATAGAGATACTTTCACATCTGGATTCACAGATACCTTAGTTGTGGTGTGTGCAGCTTTTTCTCTGCTACAGCAGCGAAGTCTTAATTTGTTCTTCCAGTAGTTGCAATTCATTTAAGTGTAGCATAAAGAGAGAATAGAAATAGAGACCAGTAAGGCGTCCACAGATTTGGAATGGCATGATTGAAACACAATAAAGGTCTGCACATACAATTAACTCTACATGTGAGCACCGAAGGTCTTTTTCAATTCCATTTATGCCCAGGTGATATTTGGGCATAATAGCATGTGGATACATCCATGCTTTTCAAAGCACAGTCTCTTAGGCTTCTGGATGTGGTTTAATTTTGTGGCTCTGTCTAAACCAGTCTAAGAGTCTTGCAGGCCAGGATTTCATGTGTTGTTTCAGAAATCCAACTTTATGGTTTAGACAGTAACTCTTCTGCTCTGTTGGAAGTACATCTCTTCATTCTGTTCCATCCTTTCTTCCCTATGCTTTGGTAAGCATTTGCCCATACTAAAGTAGCCTGTTGAGTTTTCTGTAAATTGTATGAATGGATGCAGCAGAACCCAAAATGTTGTCCGTAGGAGGAAGAAGAAAAGGGCAGAAGTGCTGAGCAAAATGAACTAAGAAGCTTGGAAATGAAAGAAAAGATGAAAGGCTGAATCCTGGGGGAGTCAGAGAAAGCTAGAGAAATTTAACCTTAAAATGTTTTCTGAACACTTTCTGTATCAGAAAATGAATATTGCAGACTAGAAGTGAGAGCTGCATTGAGATAATATTTTTCTTTGGACTTTGGTATTTGTTCCAGCAAAAATGGGATTTTGTATGTTTATGCAATGTGTTACTTATTATGATGCACTAAGATTGTCTGTCTATCCTGGAGACCCCTGACAAAAAAGAGCAATAGAATCATAGAATTGTTGAGGTTGGAAAAATCTCCAAGACCATTGAGCCCAACTGTTAACCCAACACCAGTGAGTGAACTACAAAACCATATCCCCAAGGGCCACATCCACACATTTTTTGAACACTTCCAGGGATGGTGTTTTACCACATCCCTGGCCAGCCTGTTCCACTGACTGACCACCTCTCAGTGAATGACTAAATTTCACCAGAGTGACTCAAGTAAAACTCTGGAAACAGATTTGGGAAAAGCTGTTTTGTTGGCACACAGATCTAGAAAGTGAATGTCATTTGTCTCTGAAGAAAAGCTGAATAACCATCTTTTGATCCATCTTTTTCAGATCCTTATGGAACAAAAAGAGAAAGAAAGCGATCATCAAACCATGAAGCGACAGCTGCGATCAAGAATGGCAAAATAACCTTGCTAAAGTGTGTTTATAGTTCTTAGCTTGGAGCTATTTCCAGTGTATTATTCCAACTGCTTCTATGTAGGAAGCAACAGATATTTAGTCATGCTTCAAAATCTGTATATAGTTGTATAGAATTGCTCTGACTCCATTAAAATTGAGAAGTTCAAAAAGCCTTGTGTGTGAAACTTTTCTGTTTACTAGGAACAGTGCCTTTGGAAGTGTTCATAACTTACTCATTGTGCAGTAACAGCTATGCCTGCATGGAACAGTTTAAATTTCTTTTTTTCAGGCAGCCTATCTACCTTGCCTTTGGGTGGAAAGAAATGAGTACACATTGATACTTGTATATCCTTAAATTCTTCTAAGGTACTCGAAAAATTGCTTGCCTCAACCTCACCTCCTTTTTGGTGAATGCTTTTTTTGTTGTTTCCTCATCTTTATGGCACTCCAGTAACAAAGGCCTTCTGGTTAGAGAAATATGAGGACACTTCTTCACAGAGGTCAAGCCTTTAAATCAAGGAGGAACAGTGGCACCATTTGATCAGAGAGCCGATGACGAGGGCGTGACTTTCTTGAGTTGAAGTGAAAAAGGGACCAGAATATTTTTGGCATGATCTTTCGGTAATAAGGCAGCTTTCCGTTCATAATGCCGGTATTTGAACGTGGCTGAAAGCTGATGGGTGCTGAGAGGAAAACGCGGTGCTTTGCCCTAGGAGCGCAGCCCCCGGGAGGTGGCGCCGGGACACCGCGCTCGGGCAGCCGGCCGAGGGGCTGCGGGCTCTGCTTGGTTTGGTGTAACCCCCCCGACCCCATCGAGCCGGCTGGCGCAAAAGAAGCCTCAGGACTATATCCTCTTGCCCCAGTGCTCGCCCTCCAGATCATTTTCCCCACTCCTGACTGCCCACGCACGCAGCACTCGGCACAGTGGCCAATATCCCTTAAACTGCTTCTGCTCTGCCGTAAGTTGTGCCTCAAAGCAGCATCGGAAATGATTGCACGGGCTCTGTGCAAAACACCAAATACTAATCCTCCTCTCAGCGACCTTTAACACCTTGTAACACTAGTCAGATGAGCCAGTTGAACGGTTCTTGACTGGCAACACGTCCCTGTACAATCTCCTACAGACTGAATTTCTTAAAGAATAGAAACATGGAAGTAAGCTGACGAGTGAGTTACTTGAGAGTGTTTGACAGGAGCCTTAAAAGCAGCTGGCAGTAGAATAGGGTTTAATTTCCAGAAGAAAAGAGAATCACAGTTGCTGTACAAATTAGTTTTTCATTGCTTGTAGGCTTTTGCTATCGAGGTTTGTGTTCTAAGGAAAAAGGATTGGTGAAAAAGGTATTTAAGTATCTCATTAAATTTAACCGCTTGGTGTTAATCAGACACTTCTGCATGCAGATGCCAGTGTGGAAGTTAGTACTGATCTCAAGAGGGATCATAGAATCATGTTCCCAGGAGACACAGGCAGCTTCTACACAAGTACTAAGCCAAGGAATTTATAGAAGTAGATGCATTTGAAATTAGCCATACCGGGGTTTTAAAACCTGTTCCACATATAACAGTTACAATATAACACCATTTGAACTCCGTGAAAAACAGGTTTCAAACGTTTGAATACGCTAAGAGGATGCATCAATGTTTTATTCCGCTGTGAAAAGTGTGTGCTACATCTATTCTAATCTATTCTATGATTTGGGTTTTACAATAGCACTGAAAAGAAGAAAAGGTAATGCTAACAAGGGAGGCAGAAGTACATAGAAAAATATAATCTAACCAGACAAAAGCTGTTACCTCCTTCCAGTGTTAATGAGACCTGGACAAATGCTTCCAGTAGATAGCAGTGTGACTCAGGACCAGATTGCAAAATCAAACACTGTAACTTGAAATGATCACAAGGCCGTTGAAACTGACTCTGATTAACTGCTCTCTGTGAATTACTTAAGCTGATTTTCCCATTCCAGAAATCTGAAAGTTATTGACTATGTGACATTGGAGGCAGGGGCATAGTAGTGAACAATCTAAATCAAGACATGCTAGTTGGGTTTCACCTGTATTGAATATTTATATGTGATTATATCACAGAAGAGTTTGTTTGTTTGTTTGTTTTTCTAACAGCATTTTCATCATGAAAACAACCTAATTACTTGTTTCCGCTATATAACACCTCCCCTCACCCCCAATAGTGTATTTACTTTTGCTCTGCTGTTACTAAATTGACCTTTTAAAAAGGTCAGTGTTTGGTAATTATTAGACTTATTTGTGTGCATTTTCATAAGGCACAGCAGCAGGGAAGATAAGTTCATTCACTTAAAAGAGTAATTGAACATTTAACAGCAGTTTTATCAGTTTGACATTTAACTGCTGTGGCTGTAGGGTATCATACAAAGTTATTGGCAATTTTTTGAGACACCGTGTAGCCAGTGAGTTCCATCAAGCCTGACTCTGTGAGGTGATGAGGGCAAGAGACATCATTACTACACAAATTCATTTCAGCCCTGCTCTTTTGTTAGCAGAAGTTCCTAGCAAACAACAATACTGGCTCCTCTCTCTCTTCAGCCCTCTGGGCAGCTGCAGTGTTCTTAGCCAGATTCAGACTGTGAGCATTGCAAAGTAGTTGGCTAAGGAACAAATAAACTGGCTGGCTTGTCATTTCTACAATGTCTCTGAGCTCTCTGTTGCCTATAAGTGGAATAAAATTACCTACATTTGCTCCCAGATACATCCGCCTTTTAACATTTAACACGATGTTCATTTTCAGGTTTGATGAATTATTTAGACTGTGATTTCATTGGATCTGAGATTTGGCATCTAAATGCAAGAAGTGTTTGGAGGTCTCAGGTTTTGGTCAACACATGAGGTCACAACCTCCTTCTCCGAAAGAAATATTACAATCACAGCCCAAGTCTTTCCTTACCGGAAGAAACTTTTTTATGATTGTCTGTGGGAGAGGAGGTTTCAGTGATGGTTGAGATGCTACTGCACAGGTTGACATTCTCCCTTCCTCCCCCAAGAAGCTCTGGCTTTATCACTATGAGGATTTGAACATGTTTTATCTCTATCTTTGTGTCTGGGATTTAAGATCTTCACGAAGAAGAGATATTCTGAGAAGAGATAAAAAGGTCCACTCCTTTACTCTCTACAGAAGGAGCATGCTGCTTCTGTAATAGGGAAGCCTTTGAAAAGTGGCTTTGAATGAATCTTGTGCTTTGAGCGTTTCTAGGTTTTGAAATAGAGGCAGTGACTGAATTCCTTAGGAAAGTGGTTTTACAGAGACACTTCTGTGCTCACAGGGATTTGGAAAAGTTACTTATTCCTCTTGGCAGGGAGGAATATCACTAGCCCTGATCTGATAGCATTAAATGTGATGCTCATGCAGGTACTTGAATAAGATGTGCTCCTCTTTGGAAAAGAACACAGCAGTGCCAGTTGAATGTCCCAGGAAATGCTTCACGTCCCTTAATTGTGATGAGAGGTCAGGAGAAAGACTCTATCTTTTAGTCATCCTTTTAAGTTTTCCTGTTCTGAAGTGCGAATCACCCAGCATTCAGATTCCAGAGGGCTGGGCTTTCTGCAGCCACCAAGAAACAGTCTGGGGCTGCTTGCTTTAGGTGGCTCAAAAAATAAGTTTGAAATTAGAGAAGTGAAGGTTTTGTGGAAACTCTGTGAGCAAGATGTTCTGGATGTCTTCCTTTCCAAGTGGTTTATGTAGCTAAAACATATTATCTAAATAATAAATTTGCATGATCCTTTTTTTCCAAACAAAAATTTCAACTGTTTTGAAAAAGAAAAAAATCTGGAGATAATGCTTTGAGCTTAATTTCTTTAATCTCTTTAAGCATGTAATGTCCATGTGTGAAACACCACAGGGTATTTATTTCCACTAGCATCTATTGATAATGTCAAGATGATCAGATAGATGTTCTCATCACTAATATTGACTGTTAATCTTCTTGCTTGTGAAAAACACCCAGTGAAATGCTGACTCCTGCAGACACTGCTTAGGCAAAGCTGGAACACTGATTTCCCAGCAGTAAAACACTTGGACAGTCTCATACAAAGTAAGTTATCTCTTCTTTGTAGATTAAATTTCATAAACATAGTCAGACTCTAGTGATGTAAATAAGTAATAAAAAATTAAATAGCAAGTACAGTCAGTCTCTTTGATTCTCGTGACAGCTTTTGAAAGGAAAATCCTGGAGTTGAATTTCCCTTAAGGAGTAACTCTTGCTTACTAATGTAATAAACATAACTGATGAAAGAAATATCTGTTACACAGATATTGCCAAAATACAAAGTTTTTCGTAACTTAAACATTTCACTCTTGTGGGAGGTAGAAATCTGTGTTCCAGTAGAAGATAGGCAAGCCATAATTCATGCAAGCCGTACTTGCTTAGTATTTGTGATTTACAGGAATTAAATATCTTGATTCAAACAAATCTAAAATATTTAATCCACAAAGATGTCGAAGCTTCATTTTTAGTCACCAAGAAAATTTCAAAAACCTGAGTCAAATGACCTTTCTCACCTCCTCATTGCTTAGCATTATAGCTACTAGGGGAGGTGTACATTAAAGCAGCTACAGTGTGGTCAGCACCTGAGGTTTTGCTGGGTGAACCTTTGGTTCATGAGATCACAGGGCTGATTTTGGAGCAGAGAGGCAAGTGCCCATTCAGCCAGGCTGTGGCTCAGCATTCTGCTGAGCTTGTGGCCCCGGGCAGCTCCTGCTCAGAGTGGCAGCAGTGCCTAAGAGCCCTGAGCCTGCCTGATGTGAGTAATGCCATGGCTGAGCTGAGCTGAGCCTCCCCTCTGTCTGGTGGAGCTGTCCTGTGGCTGCAGGTGCAGGTGTCTCACCAGCACACATCTGAGCCTGGGCTGATGTTTGTGACTGGCACCTGAAATCACTGCAGAGGCTGACTCTCTCCATGCTGAGGTCCTTCTGCTCCTGTAGATGCCTGTAAAGTGCTGAAGTTGTGTCATCTTGAGAGCAAACAAGTCTCAGTGGACATCTTCTCTGCCCTTTCTTCTTTTCCTCTCTTGCTTTTTTCTAATATGTCACAGCATTTGAAGTAGAGGCAGTGTTATTCCTCTGTTTATCCTTTCTCTTACAAAGATTTGTTCTTTATCAGTATTTTGGTTTTACAGTTCAATAAAATATCATCTACAGTAAAACAGCAGCTGAAGGTCCATTTAACTACAGTTGGAATAGACTGAATATTCTGAGTTCCCTTATGATTATTTCTCTTCACTCCTTTTCTCCCAGCCTACGTGCAGAATCAAAATATCAATCTTGGTTTTGTTTTTAACTTTACTGAAAGAGATCTTACTGCTAAAGCATAACAACACCTCTCCCTTTTTTTTTTTTTTTAACATCTAATGTTTGAGATTTTGAAGATTCTGTTAGTTAACAAAATTATCTTATTGTTTAATTCAAAAAGTGGGTTCCAGATCCAATGAGCTCTTAATTATTTTATGTCAATACACAAATGACTGAAAGCTTATTAATTTATTACCACATGCACAGTACTGAATTTTATTAAAAGAGCAGGCAAAGAACTTCAAAACTACCTTTTACTTTTTCTTCTTTTGACATATTTTTCTCTTGGTTGCTGTCAAGTTTTGTTGCATTAACTAAAGGCACTGGAAATACTAAAAAGAACAGATCAGGGTGGAAAGGACCCCTGTGGGCCATCCATTGTGTCCAACCTCTCTGCTCCAGCAGGGTCATTCCGGAGTACACAGCCCGGGATTGTGTCTTGAAAATCTCCAGTGGGGGGGACTGCACACCCTTTCTGGGCAGTCTGTTCTAGGGCATGGTCACCTGCGCAGTAAAAAAGCTCTTTTTCCTGTTCAGGTGGAACAGCCAGTGCATCAGGTTCTGCCTGCTGCCTCTTGTTCTCTGTACTTGGATACCGAAGTAGTACTACCCTAGGTACCTGGATATCAGCCAAGCACCCTGGGCTGGCAGAGAATACTGATATGAGAATGTAGCAATTGCACAGCTTTAGATAATGGAATCATTCTTTCATACCTCACAAATTTGCTTTCCACTGCAGCCATTCACTTTTACATACACTAAAGACTAAAGCAGAGCCTAGAGCATTGTGTTGGGAGCATACATCCCTTTTTGTTAGGAAATCCTATCCCAGCCTGGAAATTGATTTAATTTGTAAATCAAATTGGAACAATTTGCCTGTGTGGTAAATAAAATGTCTGTTTTAGCTGCTATATTGTTCCAGCTGTCCTGACTGACTTCTCACAGTGTGCCAAAATCTGTCCTTCAGTGCAATTTTATGTGATTGGGTTGGCTTCTGTGGACATTTGCCTGCAAGCACAATTTATCCCTTTGGTTTCAGGAGGGATTGTAGTAAGACGAAATACTTTAGGAGAAATAGCCTATGAGTTTGGAATGAAAAGTAAAAAATGTGTGGCTTGGAATATGCCAAAATAATAAAAAGTTACGGTTTCGTTGATGCTGATCAAAAAAAAGGTTCCTGAACTACTGAATTACTTGCTGGTGTTATCAGAGATTCATTGACAGCCGAGTGCTGACAAAGTGATTTTAGTTAAACAGGGAGCTGGAGAAGCTGTTGGCAGCTCTGCCATGCTATGAAGAGCAGAGCCTCAAACCAGCAGAAGGATAAAGCTTAGACTACCTCAGATATTTTAAATAGTTTTTCATTGATGGATGCTTAGTCTCTGCATTGCTTCTTTGTAGAACTCCAAACAATGAAGGGATAAAAACCTAAATTAAGCAAAACTGCCACATTTCTAGCCTTCTGCCCCTAGTGAACATCACAAACCTTTGACAAAAAGCAGTTCTGCAAGTTTGTCTCCACAATTTAGCATCAGCCTTCCCTTGCACACTGTTATGGTGTCAGTGCCTTTAGGACGAGAGAAACCTCACAGAGCCCCATCAGTAGCCAGTGAGAACAAAAACCAGCATGGCAGAATTCTGAATTCCCACTTCTCCCCAGTTTGATCTGTATTCTGTCAAAAACATTCCCTGAAAGCTGCGAATTTATCTATGAAGCTAGGAGAGATAAGAATGTGAAGCTATAAATCTGAGATCGTATTTATCTAAGTTGCCCATCAGCAAAATGACTTCTAGAGTCAGTGATGTAATTTTCCTGTAATAGGGATTAGCAGTGTCTGCAGGCTGTCAGGTGTTCTCTCTGGTTGAGGGGTACAACAAAATCACAAAAGAGTAGCACATCTCTGGAAAGGATAAAGCTAATTCTTAACTTCAGCAGTCAACTTTTGTGGGAAACTATCCTCAGAAAATTCCCTACATTGCATATCTCTGTGAGATTTATTTTTCCCTTTTAAACAACACAAATTTCAGAAAACATCCAGGCATAAACATTTCACATTTGTTTTGATCTTGCTGACTGTAAATACCTTTCATGTACATTTTTTTTTATTTTGACTGTTTCAGTAAGCTTCACAACAGAAAATTAAAGGGAAAAGAGGGTGGGCTGCCTACACGAAAATTTTGGGAAAGGATTACTGAGTAGACTCAAATGGTCTTGAATAAAGAAAAAAAAAAAAAGAAAAAGCAATAGGAATAAGAGACTGGAATCGGGATGGATCAGATGGGTTTTTCAAGGATCAGACCTCTCCAATTTGGTACAAAGCCCTTCAGAACTGGAGTCCAGACTCTCCTGGAAATCTGGTCCAAGAACTCTTCACCCTCAGGTTTCTCTGCCCTCTGGATTCTTTGCTGCAATATCAGTTCATTATTCCTTGTTCTGTTCTCACAGGATATAACCCTTTCATAACTACCTCAATGCAATTAAAGATCATCATCTGTGTTCTATGATGTTCAGGCTTTCTTGTCAGACCATATATTCTAGATGTCTGCTCATTTCCTGTGCTCTCCTTTTGCTATTCCCAGTGTGTGAGGGGTTCTCCTGTTCACCATCCTGCCCCAGCTCCACCTGCCTCCCCAGCTGCTGACTGGCTCTGGCTGGAGGCTGATTTGGAGGTGGCTGCCAGCAGGTTCTTTCCAGGGTGCTGTAACCCTGTGCTGACCCACTGGGCTAGAAAGGGTGAGCAGGGTCAGGAGCTTTGGCTCTGAGGCTGTGTCTTGCCCCGTGGTGCAACAGGGGCACTGGCCAAACCTGGAGGGAGTGAGCAGAATTGGCCACTTCACAGGGGACTGGGGTAGGCTTAGATGTCATTTTGGCTCTGTGCAGCTTCTTACTTTAGTAGAGCTTTTATAATCTCAGGGGAAGTTTAAATCTGTTTTCTCTAGAGACAAATATTTGCTATATGTGATGAGATTTATGTGCTTGTAAGGAAAAAGCTAACAGAGTAATTTTCATCTGCTTTTAACTATGAGACTTCAGGCTCTCCAGGGATAAATAACAGTAAATAAAATACATAAATGATCATAAAAATTCTCTCTATCAAGAGATGGATTTTTACTTTGTGTAAACTGGAGCATGATTTTGCTCTGTAGAGAGAATAAAAAAGAATTGTTGCAAGATGTGCTCCACCTGTGGTTTTCCCCTGTCGGCGCATAAAACTTAAGGTAAATTTTTTCACCAGGAAAAAAAGATCAATTGTCAGGAAATGCTGTCATCAGACTCCTCTAGGACAGAGCAAGGTTATTATATTAATTATAGCTCCAGTCACTTGTCTTACTAATGTCAGTCTTTATCCACAATATTCCACCTCAGTGAACAGCTGAAGACAAGTCATGGAGCAGCATTACAAGCTTCTTGTTTCTGCTTTCAAACACAGAACACAGAACGAGCTAACTATGGATGTCTCAGCAGCTGCAGTGTGCTCCTCCAGAGCAAATCCTGGTTTGTCCCTGAGATTGAAGAGGTTTCATCTCATGGGCTGCTGTGGGCACTGCTGCAGGAAGGGGGTTCTGCTGATTTAGGGAATAAGCTCAGGTTGTGCAGGGCCCACAGGTGATTTGAGAACACAGGGGAATGACAGTGGGTG
>PYHW01010833.1:12419938-12447893 GCA_013186435.1 Turdus rufiventris | reverse complement strand
ACAAGATATGTCGAAGCTTAAATTGGTGATTAAGGTTTTTATCTTGCACTGTAATATCTTAAGGTGCACTCAAATACATGCCTAACTTTAAGCTTCTGGTAATAAAACCAGCTCACATGAATTGGTGAAATATAGCCAATGAATTACAAATAAATATTGATTGCAATCTTTCTGAATTTTCCCATTTTATATAACAGCTGCCTTTTTTTTTTTTTTTTTTTCTGCTAATTAGGGATTTGCTCAAAATTTTACAGAAATACTGAAATGTTATTAAGCTTTTCTTACTTCCTTTGCCCATTTCAAGTATTTCAAAAATTTACTGTCCAAAGTATAGAAAAACTAAAGAAAAAAGATTTAGGCTAACTAGCTTCCAGATTCAGAAAACTATTTCTAGGTACTCAGATATTTTGGTAGAAATCATCCATTTTCTCACATACTGATTTTTTGTTAAAAATCTTCTTTTTTCACATGTGAGAGATTAGAAATTATTGCAAAATGTTTATAATTGTGATATTTATTTATTATTATTTTTACCTTTCATGATTCAGGGAAATTTAATCATATTTCTTAAAATGATTATTGGTTGTTCAAGTGTTGTTCACTTTGCACCACCGGTGAACTGTACACTCATTTCAGAAAGTCACTGGGAGCAACAGCCTACTCAAGCTTTCACATGGAAATTATGATTATTGATAATGCAGAAATTTCACTTTGAAATGAAAAGGATTTTCTTGTTTAAGTTTATACAATGAACATAGTCAATATGACTATCATATCGACATCAAGCCAACGTTTCCATGACATCAGCAGTAAACCTGGGCTATCACCAGACAAGGATGTAAATCCGGTCCCTACTGGCATGTTTACTCTGTTGTAAGGCTCAGATGCGACTGCCCAGCATTGTAGGAAGAAATGTCTCAAGGGATCTCCTAACATTAGCATGCCTCTGTTCTTCCCCTAAAGAACCAGCCCAAAATGTTGCTAAATGTTTCTTTTCAGTTCAGCAACCGCCTCCAACAGGCTTGCCCTTACACTCCTGGAAATGAAGACTTTTTGTAGTCATGGTTTAAAATGTCTGTTCTTCCCTTGATAGTTGAAAAGCAGACAAGTTGGTATTTTTTTCTCTTCTCAGATAAAATATGTAAGAACTTTAAAAATTATGTACTTGAGTCTCTGTTAGAAGCTGTATGTGTGTCTTTGTTAAAAGATGTGTGTGATGATCAAAAAGGAAGAATAGATTGTGACTATTCATTAGCTTAATTCTAAAGTTTAATTATTTCATTTTTCTAATGTACCATTTCTTGGTTCACACTGATGTTTTTTTCCAACATGAAACTGTGTATTCATTAGTGTTTCTTATATTCTTATTCCTGCATATATCAAACGAAAACTTGTATTATCTCAGTGTTTCCAGTTGACACCTGTGGCTATTTAAGAATCAATTACAAACCAATTTTAAACACAGCGTGGATTCTCACACAGAAATACAGAGGACAAGGAAGATAAGCAGCAGAATTTATATATATATTTTCTTTATCAAAAATGCTCCTGGAAGGAAGTATAGCCTGTGAACACTGTTAAATTTCAAAGCAAGCCTAATGCTTTTGTTTGTATAAGAGTAGGTCTCTGTGAAGGAAAACTCTTTATACAGAAATAGTTCTCATTCTGGAAAACTTCATGTGCCAAGAAAGTTATGAGCAAATGAAGTCCCTTTGCTCAGCTTTCACATTCTCTTTGACTTACTTGGTTTCTGATTTTAGGCTTTATAAATGTCAGCTAAGCATAAACTTTTCATTAACCTGCAAAGATATTCTTGATGGACAGCAAATCAGAGAAGGAAACTGCTCATGAATCACATCAAGTTACAGCTGAATGGGACAGTAAGACCTGAACCTGGCTCTAGAATGGCAAACTTTCATACTTTTGAAGGAAGATTGTATCAGACACCTTTTTGCCATCCTGTTTTGGCATTTACAGCATATTAGATTTGCTGAGAACTTGTCTAGATGGGATTGACTTTTTAGTCCAATTTTAGTGCTAAACATCTGAGTAGGCAGATGAAGAACAGGAGGCTCCGCATTAATCTTTATTAGTGCCAAGCATAACATAAAGTTGTAAAATAAACACATGCTTGGTCATAGTTTATCTAGATTATTTTTACTTTTTCAGTTCTTTAATGCAGCAGAAATTATGTATAAACTATTTTATCAATAAAATCCACTTTTATTATTAATTCTTCATTTTTTAAATTCAGCTAGGTTCAAAAAGACTTCTGATATCATGGAGTCCAGCCTATGACCAAACACCACCTTGTCAACTGGACCATGGCACTGAATGACAAATCCAGCCTCTCCTTTAAACAACGGCAGGGATGGAGACTCCACCCAACTCCCTGAAAAGCAGATTACAATGGCTAATCACTCTTCCTGTGGAGAATTATCCTGATTTTAATGTTTTAGGCATTTTAAACCGAATATCTGGAAGAAATCTCACCTAAAGACTGAAATAGCATTGGGGTAACAACACCATCCCTAAATTCCTAAAATACCATCCAGAAAGAAGAGAGAAAATCCTGGCTGCTCTGAGGAAAAAAAAAATAAAATCAAACCAAAATACTGCTGTCTACCTTGTGAATTCATTACTTCATTATTACATTAATATTCAGATCCATATCCATTTGAAGGTCACAGTGCTTAGCTATAAAATCTTAAATAAGTTAAGCTCTCTTGATGCCGAAGGCCTCTCCATTTCCATTGGGCATTTCTACTTAATGGGGATTCATCAGCACCTTTTCATGTGGGTGAGCAGCAGTTTCAGTGTGCTGGCCCTGTTTACAAGCTTGTTATCAGTAAGGTTTATACTGCACCCAAATATGAGAATTTTGAAGGTGAACCCAAAGAGTTTTATTTCTCCTGAACTCATTTGGCTGAGATATGAGAACAGCTCATGCTACTGTGGTATTTAAAGTTGGATTATTAACCCTCTTGTTACCTGTGCTGAAATTACATTGTTTAATGAGATAATACCTTAGGAAATAAAAAACTTTTTTTGAAAGCCAAAAATATCTCCTTTTGATAAGATAAAAAGGACAAATTTGCCATGTCATAGCTTAAGAAAAATGAATAATAACATCCATTTGAGAGGAAAACAAAACAAAACACTTGATTGTCTTCTGTCATGGTATTGATTGGCGCCATGGCATCTGATATGTACAGGATTTTAATGTCATAGCAGTTGCAACAGACACTGCCATTGCATTTTTTTTTTGTTGAATAAATCAGTTAATATAAGTGCAAAGCTGTTTAGAAACTTCTTCATGTGTCTTAAGAACAATTAAAGTATGCATGAGTTTTCTTGGAAGCCTAAACATTTAATTTCCTCTAAAGCAAGAAGGTTCTTGAGAACAAAGACTGGGTTTGATTTTCAATTAAATGAATATGAACTTAGCTTTGAACTCCGTGGGCTTTTCGCAGAATGCAATTTCTTACTCAGATAACAATGAACGAGGTATTCAGTCTTCAGTGAAATCTTCCTAAATAGCTGCAAGCACAGAGTTCTGAGGAAGGGGGACAGGAACATCCTTTCATGCACTCAAAAGAGTCCTGTGGTTACACTTTTAGCAAGTATACACTTGATTCCTGTGTGTGTTATAAGAAGTACTGAATTGATGAGACTAAATTGGACAGGTATAGCTTGTAGAAAAATCAGACATAAAAGCAGGAAATGATAAGAGAGAAGCTGAAGAAAAAAAATGAAAAATCCTTGCTATGCAGGAGAAGATATCAAAAAAAGCAAGCTTCATGTTGACTTTTCAAATCATGGGAATAGATAAATATGAATATGGAGGAAAAAAAAATGAGCAGAAGGTTTTGCAGAGGACTTGAAAGCCCTGCACTATGAAATCAATTACTTCCCAGCTAAAGAAGAAGTGTTCAAAGACAGTCAAGAGTGCAGAACTCTCAGATGACATAGATCACTGCCAAAGCAGTAACAGAAAGCAAACATTATGTGCTTTGCTTATTTTTCAACTGCATGTATTTTGTCACTTTTTCCATCTCTGAGTGCCCTGGGGCCAAGTAATTTTTTCTTTGGTAAATTTTATGGAAAGGTCAAACAATGAATTTGGCTGGGACAACAGTGATGGCAAGGAAGCAGTGGAGAGAATCTGCATGTGGATTCCCCTCCTGAAACCTGAGTGAGGTGCTCACCTTTAAACCTGATTCCTTACTTCTTTCCCACCTTGACACCTCTATATCAGATGGCTTTTTACAGTGACTCCTCAATGATTTAAAAGCACAATGATGGGGTAAGAGGGAAAACTCTGTAATGTGAGAATAACTGTTCCTGGCATAGAAGCTAGGAAACAGGCGTAGGTAATCCACAGTTTGAATGGAGGGAGGTCACCAGTGGCCCTTGGTGGGCTCGTGGCTCCATTTGTGCTGATTAACACATTCGTGAAGGCTGTGGAAGAGTGGGTGAGAAGGAGGGTGACAAAGCATGCATCTGATGTAATTTTATTCCAGGGAGAAAGGATTAGGCCAGACAGTGAAGGACTAAAAACCTGCTATAGGAGACTGGTTGAGTAATGAAAACAGCTTGTGAAGCCTAGTGTAAAGAATTGTAAAATTATGCATGTGGAAAAAAACACCACATTTTAAATTTCACATTAAAAACTGATGGGTTTTGGGCTGCCATTTTCATTGAAGACTGCAGCTCTTTTATTTTAAATCTTCCTGAAAAACCCACTTACTCCTTATTCTTCTCTGTGCACAATGGCAGAACCAGGTTTTTATTTCCATTCTTCTGTTTTGCTTAAAAATAGTGCTGCCAGAGGTACTCCAAGAGTTATCTCTAGATAACTAACCTTTTAAAATGCTTATTTTTTCAGTCTAGAAATCTGCAGTGTTTTCCTTGTGCCACATTAATCTAAGGCCATTTGTTCTCCTGATAATAAGCAAAGAACACTCATGGCAGCCCCTTAGTACTGTGGAATACATTTTTATATTTGCAGCCTCATGCTGGGCACTTGCAGCACTTTGTTATCAAGCTTCCAAGATGATCTGAATGTCAGGTTTTATAGTGAACGTTGACAAGTGCACTTTAGAAAAGCCGTAAATGTGAAATCTGTGGCCCACTGTGTAACAAAACGGTCAGTGACTGAGGATAAAGGTTAACAAGGTGGAAGCAATAAATCTGATTTAAATGAAGGGCTCTTCATATCTATCTCAATAACACATCTTAATTAAACAGTATTTTCCACATCACATAAGATGTTTTCACTTCCTATTCAATAATTGGATAGAAACTTGAAAGAATAATCAAGAAAAGAGAGTGGTATAAAAGAGAGCTGAATTGCTGTCTGCTTCTAAGTTTTCTGCCTTTTCAAGGCATTTGAAGACATTTTTCTTTAAAGATTGAGCTGAAGATTAAGCTTGAGTGTGCAATGCACTGATTTAAAGAGGAGACTTTGGTGGCTTACATCTCTGGACAGTTCTACCAAGTGTTCAATGCCTTAAAATGATAACTGCTACCTCTCAGAGACAAAATAATTTCAAACTAAGACTTCATTACAGCCTGTATTGAAATACAGGATTTTTCATCTGCAGTACATGAGAGGAAAAAGGTCTTAGCAAGAATCTCATTTAAATCAACAGGCTAGCTTTAGTGTAAACCATTCCAGTAATAATGCTTACTGACTGTCAATAGAAAAGCAAGAAATTATGTGAGGATTTGAATAATTCCAGCTAAATGAGAAAAAAAAATCTCAACTGCTTTATTTTGTCTGCAGAGGACTAGGAATTAATTTAATGTGATGTAAAAAATGAACTGATTCACCTTATTATAAATTATGAAAAATATGCTTTTGTATTTCCAAACATGCAGATATATGAATATTTTAGCATAAACTTTAAGCACCTGTGATGGTTTATTTTCATATCACACATTTACTGTTTAAATATCTGTAGTCTGAATAGTCCCATGCTTTATTATATCACTTAGAATGAAACATTATTAAATAATAATGAATCCTAATAATGGACATCAAGCATGGAAAACCTTCAACAGAAAATAAGCATTGAAGAGGAGACAAAAAAAGAAGCCAAAAGTAACAGAAAACTGGAGAAAAGAATGAAAGCTTAAATACTTATCTATCAACATAACTGAACAAAGAAAGCTGCATAATTGCAGCTTGAAGGTCACCTGTCAATTTTCACAAGACAGCTGCTGAGAAATGACAGACATCTTATCAATGCATCCACTGAGAATTTTGCAGGATGCAGCCCAGTCCAGTCAAAAAAGTGCAGAACTCACTGCCACAGACGGTAGAAATCAAGTGACTACTTATTTTAAAGCAGAGGTAAGTACCCTTAAAACAAAGAAGCAAAAAAACCTCACCAAGATGAACAAACCAGCAGGAAAATAACACATTTTATTTACATTGAATCATTGCCAGTGTTGGACCTATGACCCAGATGAGCTGCTCCAATACCTAGGGAAGGATTTTCACTGTATATATACACAGTCTGAACACTGTAAGAGATAAAATACTGTTAGATCTTTTTAATGACTATGTATTATAATCAGATTTTTTAGATCCTTTCTCTTCAGGAATTCCATCAACCTTTTGTACCTATGGTTGGGACATCTTTGCTGTGTCACATTCTTTTCTATTGCTCAAGATGGTAAGATCTATATTGAGAGAAATATGTTAAGACAGAGGCAGCAAAAATAAACAAGACTAAGAAGGCCCATTTCAGGTTACAAAGCAAAGGATAAAATATTAAAAAAATAATGGGGAAAGATGCCCCAAGATTCAAAATACCTTCTCCTTGGAAGTAACACCAGAACCTGTGATATTCTGGCAGGCTGCCTTGACATTAAAAGTATTGTGGGAACAGGCAGCTCATTTTCCAGTTAAGAGTTACATGTCTGCATCTAAAGTTTTGGAAAACTGGGATTTTCCAGCAACAGATTTCTTGTCCATGATGGGCTTTTCTTCTGAAATTGCAGGTTTATGCATTTATGCAACCACTCTACTTCAAAAACTCCAGTGTTTCTCCCTAGCATCCCCAATATTCAATTATCTGTATGAATTTGCAAATCTGAGGCATTAAAAACTGAAGGAAATGCAAAAAAAAAATATATGATTGAAAATTTCACTAAGGTGCAGTTTTGGTTTTTTGATAAATGAATTTCTTTGTTTTCAGAGCTGAAGTCAGAATGTTATTACACTGACTAGATTGTAATCTTTCTCTCTCCCTCTCAGCAATCTCTTCCCCCAGCCATTTTTAATACAGCTTTTTGGTTGCTGTTGAGGCTAATATCAAAAGCATTTTTGAAGGAATAGTACCAAAAAGTAATGTCAGAGCCTCAATGAAAATATAAAAGAGAATCTGTCAACTGCCAGCCTACAAGTGTTCAAAAACTTGAGAAGGGCCACCTTTTTTCGTGGAATAAAGACAGAAGCCAAAGCTTTTAAACTCATTATCAAAGCATAATAACACAACAAAAGCATAACCAAAGATGATTCCAATTTGTAGGATTGAACTGTTTTTATTTTTTTTTTTTTTAATTAAAGAGGCATTATCTTTGTAAGCTAAAAATCATTATTCAACACCTCTGATGGGGGATAGGACAGTAGACAGGAAGGTATGATGGTGTAAAGAATTAATGTAACTCTGAACAATCTGCAGATATTTCTAGTGAAAGGTGTGGTGGGGAAAGGCTTTTTTATCTTTTCTGCTGTTGAAGGCATGAGTGACTGCACACTGCCCATCTGAAAGCTCATGTAAAGTATCTGCAAAGGAGGGAATGTATTTTGCAGGTCAAGACAGCGCCTGGCAAAGCAGGAGAGGGCACCATTCCCATGGAGAGAAGAGCTGGTTCCCACCTTTCTGCACTAGAATTCCAAGAGTTGCAGCCAATATTGACACCAAATTGCACTACAGCCACAGCTTCTCTCCGTGAACAGCACGAGATAACAGAGGTGGAATTTGTTTCCTGCAGATCAGGCATTTTTGAGCTAGGGTGCCCAAACACAGGCACCACTCAGTAAGATCACAAAGTTCCCTGGGTACAAAGTTTTCAGAGTGATCCTGCACAAAATGGCAAACACCTTGGTTGCCTCCAGAGTGTTTTATCCACCTTCTCATAGCTCTGTACTTTTATAGATACTATACAGTCATTGTTTAGAACAAAATAGTAAAACAAATAGTAAAATATTAAATTCCACATTCAACTACTTTTGAAGCATTTTATATCATCCCAAGAGATTAAAACCTTTGCTGTCTAACACCTTTCTGGATTATGGTTCAATTCTAGGAACTGTGACCACAAGACTTATTTCCCAGATACCTTCGGTGACCACTGAGGCACTGACATGCAGTGGATGAGCAAGCAGACATCAGACATGGTCCTGCCTGACCACACGCTGCTGAGAAATCTTTTGCTTTAATTATATGGCATATAATTCCACCTGGATATATGTTACTTTAATGCTGTTGCACCAGGATGGTGCTGAATTCAATTCAGACAGAGGAGCACAATCACAGACCTGCCTCCATAAATACACCTCACAAACACCTTATTCGATTAAACACCCTTTATCTTCCACTATTCCTTCAACTGCCTAGTATCACAATAAATTCAAAACCCCCCTTCTCTATACTTGCAGTCTGTCTCAGCTTTGAGCTGCATGCATGCAAATTCAACAAGCTGATTTCAGTTCACTATGGAAATAAAAGGAGAGCACGCATGAGTTTGAACAATCACAAGGACTGCCCTCTGCTCCCCCTCCCACCCTGACGTTAACCACGCATCACCGACCTGCACGCAGCCTTCCAAACAAAATTTCATCTCGGCTGTTTCCTTTGCTTGCTTCTAGGAATGTTATACAAGATGGTATCAGCAGCCTCACTGAGGCCACCTGCATTGGCTGCTCATCCCTGCCCAAAAGGTCTGAGCCTCTGCCGCCACAGGGAATGTGATTGCCTTAGCAGGATTTCTTCTCGGTAGATCCAGGAGAGCTGTCACTAATCTCCCTGTGACCCTCTACGAGTTTGCAGACTGTTTCTGTGATGATTTCTGCCACTCTCTGAGAAATGTATGTTTTTCACTCTGCAAGTCTTTCCTTTTCCCCTCAATAAGATTAGCATCATCCAAATTCTTTTCCAGACTTTGCCCAACTCCTTACCTCCTGGTGATTCATTAGAAAAATTAATAATAATTCAACAAAGTACAGAAACAGTTTATTGTCTAATTCAGTAAATGCACCCTATTACTAAAATGCCATCCAAAGCTGATGAAAGAATTTATATGTATTATCTCCTTTTAATTTTTTTTTTTTTGTCAGTAAAAGAAGTTGGTTTGCACACTACTGATACTCTATGAATTATTGGAACTTCTTGGAATTATTTTTTCTGACACTAAGAATTCATGTCATAATCTTTATTTTTCAGCAAACATCAATTTTCCGTGTTACAGAATGGAACAAATATAAATATACAACAAATATAAAACAAATATATTTAACTACTGCAAAGGAAATACTACAGTGAAAGGTGATTGTGTGAACCAGAGGTCAGAAGAAAGTAAACACTTTTAATCTTGGCTGATGGTTTACTCCAACATATGATAGGCCATATGAAAAAAATAATAATAATAAAAAAAAAAGGTAGTGAAATTCCACTTCCTTCAAAATAAGTTTTGTGTGTGAAAACAAACCATGCAATTTATAGATGGAATTCCAAAGCAAAAAGGAGAAAAGAAATCTCACTAGTTGTTAATAAATGGTTCTTAAAGTCTTAAAAAATCCCAACCAACCAATCCAAAAGCTAGAAAGCATACTAGGCTAGTTGGGAGGTACAGAAAGCATCCAGACATTATAGTATACAGAAAACAAATAAAAAATAATAATAAAAAAGTTAATTCAAAGTTCTATATGAAATAACATGCAATGGAAATGAATCACTTTGAACACTTTCTGGATTCTCTCACAAAGCTTCATACAAAGTGTTTCCATTTCAAATAACATGGTGTCCTGGTTTTAAACTGCAATTTATTCATTAGAATGTCTAGAATGTTTATCAAAAGACTTTGGGAAAAAAAAAAAAACAAAAACAGCAAACACTTGAAACAGTATTAATTAAAAGACTGAGAAAGAAGGGGTGGGAAGGGATTAAAAATTGCTAATTTAGGATAAGAAAGGGAAATAAATTGTTCATATAGCTTGATTTCTACTGTGAACAAATAAATAATCAGCTAAGAAAATTTTACTAAATTTGGAGCAAACACATTTCATTTTTTTGGCAGATAAGAAGAAAGGTTAAGAGACCCAATTTATACTGCCCATTTTTAAATTGTCTAAATTGCATACTGTCTCAATCAGAAATTCCAATTCATTTAAAATCAGGGCACAAATAAAATACTTCGAGTCATGCTGGGGCCCACACTACTCCTTGTCTGGGATTCAGATCTTTGGTGTCACTGCTGTTCTGCAAAAACCTACCTGAGTAAGCAGAGCAATTGTGTGACACAAGTAGGCTTGCTTAGATCAAAGATGGGCAAGATGTACAAGATATACTATTATATTAATGAGAAACATTCTTTTTCTGTTATGAAAATTGGACATTTCAAAGTGATAGAGTATAATGTAAGATAACATACTGGGAAATGCAGCAATCTGGGGTAAAAAATCCATATATATTCAGTGCAGAAATCAAAGAATGAGTTTTTTTATATATATACACTTTTATCAGTGAAAATTTCAAAAACTAATAAAACTTCTCAGATTCTCATCATGTTGTGAGGAAATTGATGATGGACCTATTGATAAAAAGCCAAAACAGATGGAAATCTGTCTTCGAATACAATCACATTTCTACTGTAACTGCTTTCTGAGTAGGAAACCTGAAATAAATGACAGTACTGAAACAGGAGGCTGCAAAGAGAAGAAAGTGACTGCAAAAACTGGTGACTTCCTGGAGATCTTAATTTTTGGGAGTAAAAGTTGGATTCCCTTCGTCCTGTCTGACAGTAATGTTTTTTGAGTAACAATGCAAAGAAATAAAAACAAAAATTGATTGAGGTTTGCATTCATTGCAACAATTTACTTTTTATTGTAGGTGAAAGATGCCATCAACATTTAAATGAGATTTGCTAGAAACAATGAAGTCATGGTGGATATGAATTTGGGCCAAGACAAGGCCCTGTGGTGGGCAGGGCCAGGTAACCCACACAACTTCCAGGTAGGGAAGGATAGATCGTACCTGGCACCACAACTGGGAATGATTGGAAGTTGTTAAAATTTTAGCATTCAGCATTGGATTAGGCTATGAAAAATTGCTTTGTGTGTGTACCGTACAGCAGAGCCACTTCATTTACAAAAAAAAGAGCAAAGATACTCGTATTGTGAGTGGGATAAGTAAAGAAAAGGTACATTGAGATCTCTACCACTCTGGCTTCTCTCCTGTCTAAATATATGGCATTTTAAGCACAGGTAGGAAGATTGTTATACTGTTCATGTTATTTAATTAAATTATATCATGTGCAGTATTTCTTGTAGTAAAATGCCGTGTTCTCTTGTTTTCCTTCATTCTTACAGCTGCTGGTATAACTCACAAGTTGTTTGGTGGATCATTGTATTTAATATACTTTGAAGTGGTCGCACATATATTTAACTTGAATATTATATCCCAAGACAGTCTGTCTAAATTTCCATTTGATATGCCATAAAACACTTAACACATTTTTGTCTACTTTTACCACGGACCGGTTCCTGTAGGTTTAGTTTCCATAGAGTAGACAAGAAATTAGCAGTTGGTAGGACATGGTGAAGGCTGAATTTAGGGTATAGTTATGCTCTAGAACTAACCAACCCAATTTATTAAATTCTTCAGTATCTCATAAATAATGCTGGGCTATTTAACAAGATATATCATCTAATGATGAAACAACATAGCCTGGTGTATTTATACTCTTCTTAGGCTGGGGTTTGTAATTCAAATATTCATCATTTTCTCCCCAAAGGGAACCTTGCCATATCAAATACCACAAGAGATCATTAGTTGTGATAATTAGGTAAGCTCTCAAATATTTTCTCTGTTAAGTCCCGGGTAAACTGCCAGTTTTGATTTTATATCCTTTCTGTCTGAAAAAAAATTCCATCGTCCTGGCTGTGCAGATGGCCATATGTCTCTTTTGTCACAGAACTGGAGTTTCCTTCCAGTAGCAGATTGGGCAAACATGGAAAAAAACCCACCCATTATACTCAAAAGCTTTTGGTATCTGGTTGAAGAGATCATAACCATCCAAATCCAAGAGCCAAATTGTATCTTCCCTCCCTACAAACCACGTTAGGTTTGCACATTCTCCCCATGAGATTTGTATGGAAGCAACTGGACAGCTGGTGCAGATTTTCTTTTTACTCTGTTCTTTCAAGGGGCTGGACTGGTGTTCTGTTCAGGTTCCAAAAATGTAAGCTGCTACATGGGCTGGTGTGCTGCTGCTGCTTGCTCAGAAATGTAGGCTACCAGCTTCCATCTGGGTCATGACAACAATTTCATTCTGATCTCTGTACAGACCTTTCTTCAAACAATTGTGTCCTCCTGAGAAAAGCTCTCTTTTATTTTTGACAGCCAGGTTTCAGATAGGCAGCTTGCTGCCACTCCATAGGTTTGAAGCTCTTTTCTACATTGTACTTTCCTTAATAAATCCTGCTTCTAGGCTGTAATGAAAACCAGTGAATTTTGTGGGTGAAATGAAGGTGAATATGTAGGTTAAAATTATTTTAAAATTATTACGTGTGTGTGTATGTATCTATCTATCTATATGTATGTATATATAATAAAAACTACAAATAAAACCCCTGAGAATTTATGGATTTATTTGGCATGAACTTCTATGCACTAATAAACAATTTCAGCTTCTTGGTTTTGCATGCAAGATTTTGTTATTCACTCCCAAATCCATTTCTATCTTTCTCTGGATTACTTGCTTTAAGATGAAACTGATGGGATAATATTAAGTCCTGGAGATAGTAAAGTTGCATTTTGACAATAGGTCTGTTCATAAAAACTCTCTTAAATTTTCAGAGAGATTTGTCCTTTAAACATGTCTTTCCTCTACTATCCCCTGTGTACAATTCAGAGAAGGGTCATAATTACATGGAACATAGTAAAAGCGGCAATTATCATCTACAAATTTACACAGAAAAAGCATTAGTAACAACTAGCCTTTATTCCCAGATAAACACATTAAGTCTGGCCCCAAATGTTGGACTTTAAGGGAAGAACATTTATATAATTAGGGACCTTTTCTTTACACTGATTTGAACAAAATGTTATTATTTTTATGGATTTTTTCCTAAAGTTGTAAATACAAATACTTAATCTATATTTCATTATGGGAGGCTATTGCAACCTCTGGAAAGTATTGTCATTTAGGATGTCACACAAAGTTTAAAAATCCCCTATTTATTATCTCAAGAATATACTTAGTTGCTTTTGAAATTGAGGAAAGACATACATAAATAGATTTTAATTCAAACAAAGGAATTCTATTCACCGGTATCACAAAATCTTCTTCTAATAAATTTACCCTCAAGCCTTCTGAACTAATGTATATTTGCTACTTTTAGTTCTGCAAGTTTTCGTTTTCCTTCTGTGGGACTTCTGAACTATCTGTTATAAAAACATTTCTTGTAGATTTTCTTGCATTTAGTTTCTGCATACAGTCCTCTGCAAGCCCATGGACAGCACAGAAATGAGATTTAGGCCAGTGTGACACTCCATCTAGCTTTCTGTCCTCTCCCAGGAAAACGTGAGGAATTGATGTAAGAGCAGCAAGGGGTACCCAGACAGCTCAGCTGGCTGCTGTTCCTACCTCCAAGGAGCAAAAGAAAAGAAGCAACATCAAGTGAAGCCTTAAAAGATCTCCTCTGTCTGATGATAGCTCTTGACTTGTCTCTCCTGGCAAGGTGGAAACTGAAGTTGGATTTGGGTCACTTCTGCACCCAGTATTGCCACTCAACTTTATGCTCAGTGATTTTTTTTCAGCAAGTTTTTATACCACATATTTAAAGCTTCTTCTGCTGTCTGTCTCAACATATTGAATTTCTGATTGCTAATGAGATGTAGTTTTCCTCATGGTACTACCAACTGGGCTCTTTCACACAGTCTTTCCTTTTCTACTCCAGGCTAACCTTGATGTTTAAAATTTATTTGAATTATTGTTACTAATTTTAATTCTTACTGTATATTACTGAAAATACCGATTCATATATGTGCACCATAGAGAATATTTAGTATCTGGAGTAAAACAATGTCCATACTGAACAGGCAGTTCTTGATGATTCACCATGTTTTCTCTTGGTTTCACAGCTTTGAAAACTAGCAGCAAGATTTGAAAATTCCTTGGTTTTCCTTCAACTTTAAAGGGTCAAGAGTTTCAATTACAGCAAATTAACTGTACTGATTTAGTATTTATCTGCCTGAGGCTCTTAGTCATTCCATATGTAAAATGAAAATAAAGGGAGACTTTTCATGAACTGTATTGATTTTGTCACAGTGAGATCTCTGGTGTATGTGTTTGACACACCGAGCGTCTAAAAAGCCATAACATAATTAATACTTCTAAGTACTTTAAGGGCATATCTCTGTCTTTAGTTCTAAGTTCCCCTGAGCCTTCACAACTTATCTGGCTCTTAAAAAGAGAAAAGCAAAGTTAATAAGTATACCTCTGTACAAATTTATTTTTGAAGGATGAAATCTATTGATATGACAACCCATATGTTCAAATTTTGGTAACAGCCAGACACATTTAGCAATAAAATTTGTAACAAGAATTTCAAAATGACTGTGAATTCTGGGTTTTGAGAGATAAATAGATAAAAAATAGCAATACCATATACAAGGTTGGAATATATTGTGAAAATTGTCTCGTTCTTATTTAAAAATTTGCATTAAATTTGCATATGTGAGAAGAGATTAAATAACTTGATTTCTCATCCTCCCAAACTAGAAAGTCTTTGATTCAAAAGAAAAGTCTTCAGATAACCTCCATTTGCAAGGAATGGGAAGTGTCAGTGATGTAACTACAGAAAAGCATTGCTGAAAAGTGACTCCATTTCAGTCATGCACATTCAGTATTTGATAATAGAATAATAGAGAAAAAAAAAAAGGAAGTCAAAGCTCAAAGGAAAAACCATATAAAAGCATTATTTTTTCATTTAAATAGCCTCCTTCAGATTTGCCAGTCTAGAACAGTTATGTGTTCTTTTGGGTGTCTATGTCTGGAGTTTTGGAAAAGAAGAACTTTAGCATTTTTTGTGCTCAGAACTCTTTTTGGTAAGATTTTATATTTACTGACCAAACAACTTCTATATCTAAAACAAGATAAACAAATAGAACTTCACAGCATAATTTTTTTTTGCTCAAATAGATTACAGTAGGGTAACATTTCTATGAAAACTGATTAATATATTAAATCTTTCTGTATGTTTCAAAAATTGTCAAATTGTTCCTTCTGCTGCTTCAATGGAGCAGTGTTTTGGGTTTGCAATATATATTCTCCCCCATATTAAATGTAACTGCGCAGAAATTGGCAAAACTAACCATAACCATGCACTTTGATTACCCTTGCTCTTGATTGTGACAACTGCTTGTGTGATCTGACACTAATGGATAGTATGTAGGGTTAGCACCCATCTCTCTGTATATACAGATTGCTGAGGCTGACGTAGCATTGTCCTGAAAGGACAAAACTGCATTTATATAAATCCTGAACTAAAACATAATGAATGAATTGGTTGCAATCAGCGGTTTTTGAACATGAAAGTGCCTTTGGCATGAGCAGAGAGGGGACACCCAGAAAAGCCTCTATAAAAGTTTCTAGCTTCTTTATTTTTCTTCCTGTATAACAATAGCTGGTGTCCCTAGTTTCCAGCTACAAAAGATAGGCTGGTTATTTTAAAATTTCAGCTGCAAAGTAATTGATGCATTTTAGGAACTTGCTTTTTTAACAAATGTGTTGCTATTTTTTATTGTGTTACAAAATTGCATGGAGAAAAAAACCTGCAAGATTGCAGTGCAAAGCCATGTAACCAAAAGTCTCAGTGCTGCCTCAGAAGCTTTGCCAAAAGTCTATTATTAAAAACAAGTAAATGGATATGATTGAGATTTCAGGGTCTGAGCAGACATCACCTTCTATCTTCCATCCTGCATTTTAAAACAGGGATCCCCTTGTCTCAAAACATTTGAGGACTGGTTTATTTTCATCCTGTACCATTGGCACTGAAGATGGTGGCTTTCAGCCTTTAATTCAAACAAATACCCATGTGTGTTGCAAGTCAGTCTCTGAAATTACTGTTTGTTCATAGTCAACCTGATCTGCCGTGCAAGAAAGATCAATTTGGAAAAGAATACCTGCAGAAAAACACAACAAGGATAAACAGGTGACTGGAGAACCTGATTACTAAAAATGATTGACCTGTTTAATCCAGAAAGAGAAGAGGGTGTTTATTGTTCTCTATCATTTGTTCAAGTGAATAAGCACCAGGGAAAGCAAAGAGCTATTAAAGTTTAAGGATGATTTTGGCAAAAGAATAAATGAGTATAAATAGTCTATGAATAAATTTAAGGTAGATATTAGAGGAAGGTTTCTAGCCATTAAGAAACTGATGTTCTGAAAAAAGCTTTTGTACTAGAACAACTGCGGAAAAAAGTAATTACTTATAAGAAAGAACTACTGCTATTTGTTATTTGCAGTTCCACTGTTGCCCGCAGTTTCCAAGGACTGTAAAGATGACACAAAATTTCTTGTCTAGCCCTGTACCTACTTCATTTTAGTGTGATACAGAAAGTGTGCAGGTCATATATTCCGTGAGTCACACTGACTCGCAGGTATCAGACCTTCACTTAAACTACTAGGAAAAGATTTGTAGATGTTGGGAAACTGGAGGATATTGTGCATTATTATGTAGAGGGACTCATTATTTCTAAGTCTTTTTAACAGAAATATATACTATTACAGAACTGTACATCTATATCTTACCCATCAATCCCATAGCTGATAACATACACACAAAAAATGTGTTTAAATCACAGACATCTCAATATTCATGCTTTAAATTTTTCAAGAGAAAATTACTTTTAAAAAATCTTGTTCTGCTCTTGTAATATAGTGCTTAACCTATAAACTGTTACTAAGTTCATCATCAAAAAACCTGAGGATATCTACAGCAAGTCCTTTTTTTAATACAGAAATGTATAGGGCAAGATAGTCAGTAACCTAAAAGCTTCCAGATCTGCAAAGAAAGAGGTGGAAATTATATATTACATCTTTCATAGAGCTGCTTCACAGACACTGCAGCTGCACTGCTGCAGAGAAAGAACTAAGCAATGTGTGAACTCAGGTTTGCATTGAAAAACTTCACTGCCAAAGCCAAGGGCTCTTGAAGCCAACATTTACGTCTCGCTCAGAAATGGCTTATAGCTCAAATATTGCAGTAGTGGCACACTGAAATGTCTTATATAAAATGCATTAAAGGTAAGATTGGAACTATTATCTGAGGGGGTATTTAATATTCAGGAAAATAGAATTGTCAGAAAGTACCAGGTGACTAAATAAAGGTCTCCTAGAACAGAACATTGGAGTACAAATATTTCAGATGTGAGTAATTTAATGAATAGTAATCAACATTACTGACCTTATAGCATCTATTGTGATCATTCATATTAACAGCATAAGAAATGTAAGGCATAGCACAACACAATTTATTAATTAAACTTCATGGCAACTGTGGCTTGTGGGTAGATATTGCTCAAATAAAAAAGCAAGATGTTTTTAATTAGCTACAGAGGTAAAACAAGCATTAACCTGGAAACCAAAATAGTAAAGAGACAATGGAAAACTAAAAACTCTTCCACCCTTTGCCACTAAAGCAGTAAAGCTTTAACAAAGTGACCTGGGAATCACCTGGGAAAGTGAAGAAGCCAGGATCAGATTTTTTTGAGGTAATGTGCTGCATAGGAAAGGAACAAAACTGTAAAAATTGGCACAGAGGCAAAAGAAGACACTTAGGAGAGTGATGGTTGGCTTTCTTCTTAAAATAACAATCAATATAACAAGCCAAGAGAGAAGCATAATTCTTGGAAAAAAACGGAACAAAATACAAGTTAAAGAAAATCATATGGGATGTCAAGTCCTTTGTAACAATGCATATAAAGATGAAGATGTAGCAATCTGTTCTTGTTTCTCCTTATTTCAGATAGTTTTTTTCAAGTGATTCTGGAGAAGGATCACCTCACTGTGTCAAGAGCATTAAAATACAATTTCGAACATCCTTCATTTAGGTTTCTTCTTTCTCAGTAACCCAATATAAGCCCATGTCAGAGTATTAGGTAGAAGCTAGCAGATGAAGAGCTGTGACTGCCCAAGTAACACTTGAGAGAATAACTTTATTGTTCCCAGAGCCAGTCACATACTTTAGGTCATTTGGCATAGATATTCCCGCCGGAATTGCTCTCTCCTCAACAGCAGCAACAATCCCATTACATTCAGACACTTAAGCGAAATAAAATGCATTCATTGTCAGTGTTACATGGCACAGATAAAGTTAAACCTCCCTACAGAACATGCAGAGCTTGCTCTCCAGTGGAGATCTCAGCTCCCAGAGACTGTGTGATCCAAGTCTGCCTCTGTGCCTTTCTTTTGCTTCCTACTCGTAACAACCTTGAACTCCCTTCCAGCTCTCCAGGGGACTGAGCCCTTTGCTTTCAGGTGAGCCCTGCTTCTGAGTTCATTGCACTTTGAAGTGTGATGTGAAGCTTAGCACACTGCCTCTGGAGGTAGGCTGCAAGTGGAGTTGCTATTATGCCTAGGAATGCCATTGTCATGTCAGGAAACCAGTGAGAAAAGCAGCACAGAGCTTGGCAAAGACCATGTGATGCTTTGA
The DNA here is from genome assembly GCA_013186435.1 of Turdus rufiventris. Lineage (NCBI taxonomy): Eukaryota > Metazoa > Chordata > Aves > Passeriformes > Turdidae > Turdus > Turdus rufiventris. The sequence goes on along the minus strand of PYHW01010833.1, from coordinate 12,428,941 downwards.
CTAGAATTGTGCATTTATATCTTCCAAATGCATAATGTAAAAATTAAATTGGAACAACTGTCAGGCCTTCTTTAAATTCAAGTGGGTAAAGCAGTGGCTAATACAAAAATTGTATACATACCATTCCATAAAAAGGTCTAAAATGCTGTTCAGTTTACATGTCTCTGCAAGAGCCTTTGGCTATTTCTCTACACCTTCTTGAGTGCTTCAAGTAAACTTCTGGAATACATGTGCTAATAAAAGATTGATCCTTAAGTATCAGCCCAGGAAAGAGGAAGGGGTACTTTGCTATGCTTCCTCCTGTGACTGATTTGATGATCAGTTCTTTCCTCTAACTGCTTAGTACTGCTTTGCAGGACTTTTTCTTTGATGACTTGTTTTCATCTTCTTTCTCAAAGTATTTGATGAAAAAGTCAAAATGCAGAATGTTAATAGAACCCCGAATATTAAGGCAATTGCTAAATTGCTGTATTTGTCTCTGAGAATTGATATGCTATGTTAGAATGAAAATTTGCATTAAATGATCCTATATGCTCTACTATAAAACAAAGGTAAACAAAACCATACAGCAATTAAACCCTTCAGATAAATGACACAAAATGCTTTATTTTCTACAATATAGGTGTCTGGAAGACTTACTGAAGTCATAAAAAAGATGACGCAGAAATGAGGCAATCAAAATTCAAAATAAAATAAGCAAATGAGACTGGAAGTTGCATAAACAGTAACAACTACTTTGCTGTCTTAAGTTCCTTGAAGATTGACTAGAACTAATATTTGTTCTGGTTAGGAACTAAGAAAAAATGGTCACAAAGTTATCTTCAGATGAATAATATTTAGTTCCCTTTAGAATTCTTTTCTTCAGAGAGAATGTTATAAAAGGGATTTGAAGTAAAACACACAAGTGGTCCCACAGGTCTTTCTGATTAATGCAACGTTTGCTATGCAAGAAAAGAAGACAGAGAAAAAGTTAGAATAGAAATATAAGGAAAGAGACAGAGATGGAAAATGGTATGCACTAAAGATTTTTCTATACATGCACTCTGCACCAGACACTTACCAAGTCTATGCTCCCTGAGCCACGGCTGCTTCTAGCTGACTTAAATTCAAGTGCAGAAATTTCAGTTTGCTCATGTTGAAAGGCCTGATAAAACTTAGATCTTCAACTGAAGGCTTAAATATTTGCTAAGTTTCATATGGCTTCATGCTTTTTACAGGAACTTTATTCAAATGATATAACAAACATTTCATAGTTCAGTCTCATTAATACAGTAAACTGTGTTAAGGGTAAGAGAGTAGTAGAAATGTAGAAATGGCAGAAAGGGGCTGCAGGCTTCAGGGACATTAATTATAACTCTGCTTTCCTGTATAAATCATGTGCTATCTTTATCAGAGATTTTAAAATTTCAAAATTTCGTAAAAGCCAATTAACTACTGGAAATTTTACTCCAGATATCACATATCACTCCAGATATCATATATCAGAAATTATGAATGTAGAACCTGCAGTAACCTGCAAGCAAGTGGATAAAACCTAGAATCTCTTCATATTACATATGTTCAAATCACTTTTCTTAGTTGTGGGCTCAGATGTCTTTTGAGAGTTGCTAAAAACTTGATGGAATTTTGCTGAGACACATGAACAGAAAAGGACTCTGAGGAAAGGTTAGCATGAAAGCCTCTCCAGAATGAAGAGAACAGAGGAGGTATTATCTCCTAGGGGTGAATAACAGGTAATAACCTCTCTCTTGCACCACACTTGATACACTTTCCTTTCATCAAAAGCTCTTCAATCACACTCTCCTGTTCAGAACACTTACCTATTAAGATCTACATTTTCGTTCTGTTCCCTTACATCACCACTGGGAGACTAAGACTTTGTTTAGCTTTCTTGTGTTACTCCTGGTGTAGACCTCTCTCTCTGTAACATCCTTCACCCTGCTTTCTTCCTGCTGCCTGGGAACCAAGGACCACAGGCTCAGCTCTGACATTGCACAGATCCAAGACCTCAAACTGCTGAGGAAGATCTCTGAACAAGCTTCATAGAAGGGTAGGAAATCAAGAAATAATTCTGTCAAGATTGAATCATTATCAAATCAAAGCCTCCATGGGAGTATCTAGGAGAAAAAGCCCTGTGAATCGGGGTGGGGTTGAGTTTTTGGGTCATCACACGGACATACCAACCTGTGCTGCTGAGCTGGTTGAAAATTACATCTCAACAACATGGAAGAGCTAATTTACAGCCACTGCAGAGGTCATCAGTTTCCCATTTGGTTGGGGCTCCCTGGGCAGCAAAGACTCTTAGGTGCTGTGTCAGAGGAGGTGAGTACACGATTGCTAAATCCTAGATATCTCTTGTACATTAATCAATAGGTCTTTGCTTATAATAGTTGTAAGTTCTGTACATTTTACTTTCAGAGGTTCGTTACACACAGCTAAAGAAGTCTGTACAAACTGATCCAGAAGAGAAGATCTATCAGTGGAAAGCTTTCTTCTACTGCACTTGTGAAAAAAACCCAGCCATAATTCAGCTCTATTTCTACCCCTGAAAGACTGAAGTATATTTGGAATTAAGTGGAAGACATCAGATGTTTAATACCATCTATTACTTGTACCAGTGAGCAGGTTTGGAGCAAAAGTGAGGATTATTACACCCAGTTGAAACTTGAAGAACTGGTATTAAGCATAAAGTATATCAGAATTTGCACAAGAGGATAATCAGACTTCTATTCTTTTGAAGAGTGCCAATTGTTTTGCTCCTTTATTTTCACTACTTCATGAGACAGTTTAGCTTTTCAAATTGAAGATTGATTATAAGCTGGTCAGAAGTATTGAGACAAATGAGAATGCTATCATATTGGTTCAGTGAACAAAATGCTCTGTCTGTTATCAAAAGGCTCTGGACTTTCAGCAACTTCCCACTTTTTTCTGTTTTTGGTGGTATTTTGAGATTATTCTGAGAAAAGTAGGAGTCAGAAACAGTGCTTGCATTAACGTTTTCATCTAAGCATATTAAACTGCTCAAAAGAAAAGAAACTTAAATATTTGGAAAGGCTAATTATTAGAAATGTATCCCAGCTCATGATGAATTCCATTGTGATTAATGAAATGCAAATATTTACCCATACCATCACTCCAATAGTAACATTCTACCTATTGAAATTCTCCTGCAACAGCTGCCGAGTACTGGTTTCTACACAACACAGAATATCTAAGGTCTCACTGAGGACAAGCAATATAGTATTTGCAAATCTTTTTCGGAGAAGAGGCCTATATGTTCTCTATATTTTGAAAACTGCATTGCTCATTTCTAAATAAATAGTAGAAAAAATTATTTAGATTTTCCCTAGTTTGAATAGTTGATCTTGTCTTTAGAAAATTATGATTGTCATTTTTTTCCTTTTGAGAAAGGTAGCATGGTATCATCTTTTTCCTTTATATATTTTTGAAGTTGTTCAATTTCAAATACATCTCCTTTGCAAATTCTGTTATTTTACTGTATATGCTAAATAACTAACGATGCTGCTTGAAAAGCACTTTACATGTTCAAAGTGCTATGTAAACATTCGCTACTGAAGTTATTTATAACCATTAAACCTGGAAGGAGCACTCTAGATTCTTCCTTTTCAGTAACTCTATTCTTCAACTAGGTGCCATTTTAGCCCACTTAGAAAAACTTGTCGCTATCTGAGAATGGTTTCCACAGTTTTTAGAATAGAACCAAACGATTATAAAACAGTTATCTGTTTAAGGCAGCCTTGTTTCATGGATATCACATTTTCCTTCAACAATCTTCTTCTGTTAAGAGGCACTTGCCAAGGATATTAAAGAACAGATTTGCAACTGAAAGGCAAGAGGTGCTTGTTTAGATACTTAATTTTTCTGTGCCCTCAGTGAAAAGTGATCCTCGGTTGCATTTGATCTAAGAACAATGAAAAGTTTCATAAACAGATGAAATGCTACAATTTGTACTGCATATCTTCCAAGGGGTTTTAATATGTTTTTGTAATTGTAATGAAACATCTTTTACTTGATCTATGGATTCTTTGGTTAAACTGAAGGCATCTTTTGATGGGAGATAATATTTGAGGAAAAAAAACAAAGGCATTTTGTATATGCATGTTGGGATACAACACAGTTGATGGCAGCTCACAGGTCCCTCATTACCCACTGTGGATGTTGCTTTGCAGTGTTGTGCCAGAATTTCATTCAGGAGAAAAGACCAACCTGGGTTCTGCATACTCACATCTTCCTGTACTTCAGGTGTTTCAGAAGAATTATCAGCAAGGGAGGGCTGCCACATGGGTACTGTTGTGCTGAGAAGTCAGGTACGAGCACATTAGTCTGAGGCAACTGAAATTGATGTTGGCTGGTCTAGCTTGACATTAGAAACAAAATTGTCAGAAAAATGTTGGTTCCAGGACTAGACTTTGATCCTTCTGAATTTTCAAAGGCTTTTCTGGCAGTTATTGACAGGCACAGTTTTGAGATTATAACTGTTTCTGGTCACTGTGAGCAGTTTCTGGTACTACAAAACAAAAGTTCCTGTTTCTTTTGTGGAAATACAGAAATACCTATTCACTGCCTCATTCAGGCTCATGACAGGAATTTTTTCATCCAGAGTATTCCAATATTATTGAGATTGCACTAGTGGTGGTCTTAAGCTCAGATCTTTAAAGGAAAATTGATGTATTTCTTAGAAGTTAGTTACAACCATAAAACCCAAATATAATGTCAGGAGAACAACTGCCATACTTCTCTGACAATATGTAATGTCTGAAAATCACTACCCAGACACCCTTGTACCACCAAGCAGTCATCAAACAGCTTCTTAAATCAAACAAAAATAAATGAAAAAAAAACTTTATTCTAAATCTGTCTTGACTAAGAATATATACAGTATAATAGGAACTTTACAGTCCTGTAATTACTCTGGCTCATTTTAGAAGGTTCTTTTTCTTATATAAAAATTGCCATTTACTGATGCAATGAGGATCCCATTACTTAAATCTTCCCTGGATTTCTTTTTGTTTTCATTTCACTCCATAAATGCCATTCAACCACTTCTCAGAATTTGTCCACAACACTTTGGCTGACAAATCAGGATAATTCTTTCAGCAACATCGTCTTTTCCCACAACAGATATAGTATTTAGATGATTTTGACTTCTCCATGCATTGAATTTTTTGTTCACAATTTATAGGCCATCTACAACAGTTCAGGTATAATTTAAACACGCACTGAGTAATGTGGAATCACGCCCAAGTATATGAATTAAACATGTGCACTGGGGCCTTTGATTGCTTCTGTAGCCTGTTCACATAGTCTCCACATTAGCAGAAGCTCAACCTGGCTTCTATCTCTAGATTTAGACAGAGCTTTCTGCTTCTGTTCCAGTGTGCACAACTACAAGAGGAATAACATCTTCTCTCTTAAGGAAGGAGAACTTACTGCAATCACATTGCCTTTCTTCCTGCTTTCTCACAAAAGTGCCAAAATGGTGGTGGGGTTGTTTTTTGTTTGTTTGTTTTCATTTGTTTTTTATGCATTGGAGTAATTTAACTCAATTTAATTTTTAATATTAAAATATTTTTTCTAGCCTGCATAGGCTAGAACTGCAGTTTCCAGCACTAGCATCAATTTTTTGTGACAAATTCTCTAAGATAAAGAGCATTATTTTTAGCAACCAGGTCAGTGGATAATTATGGTAGAGGAAAAGCCAGTCTCATCTTTGTTAACCTCTGATCTGGTTTTGGCTGCAGTAGAATTAATTGTCTTCACAGTAACTAATATGAGGCCATGTTTTGGATTTGTGCTGAACACAGGGTTGACAATACAGAGATGTTTTTGTTATTGCTGAGCAGAGCTTACAGAGAGCCAAAACTTTTTCTGCTTCTTGTACAGGCACAGTGGTGAGGGAGCTGGGGGTACATGACCACAGGCACATGACCCACCTGTCCACGGGGATATTCCATACTGTAGGACATGAGTAAATACAGCTGGAAGAAGAGGCAATATTCCGAGTGATGGCATTTGCCTTCCCAATTCACCAAGACACAGGATGGAGCCCTGCTGTCCTGGAGGTGGATGAACTCCTGCCTGCTAATGAACTAGTGGGCCTTTAGAGGGATGGTCCATAGACTAGATCTGTGTGTGCATCTATCAAAGGTCAGGAAAGGCCATACAAGACACAAATGGGATGGAATAAGGACTAGCAAATGTCCTGGTTTTGGCTGGGACTGAGTACATCTGCTTCTTACTAACAGGTGAAGTGATGTGGTTTGGATTTAGTATGAGAATGTGTTATTAACACACAGGTCTTTTGGCTATTGCTATTTAAGTCAAGGGCTTTTAAATATCTCCTGCTCTGACGGTGAAGAACTGCACAAAACACTGGGAGAGAGCACAGGAAGGACAAAAGGAGTATACCATAACACAGAATGTCATGCTCAGTATATAAACAGGGGCAGTTACACAAAAAGGGGTCGGTCAGTTCTTGAGAATAGTCTGGGTATCAGTGAGAGGGTAGTAAGCAGGTGTGCTGTGCATGTCTTGTTTCTCTTGAGTTCTCTCTTCTTCTCCTTATCATTAGTATTATTATTGTTGAATAGTATAGTAGTATAATTGTATTATTCATAAGTATTATTATATTTTGTATTAATTATGAAATTATTCTTATCTCAGTCCAAGAGGTTTACCTTTTCTTTCTGATCTGTCTCCACAAAGTGGAGAGTGTGTGTGCTGTGGGGGAGACAAAAGGGTATCTGGGTGGTACTTAGTTACCAGCTGGGGTCAAACCTCAAGACCTTGCCTCAGATGTTCTCCTACAGCTGATTGCAAAACCTTTAAAAAACTCTTAGAAGTTCCACACTTCAATGAAGAAATACAATGAAAAATTGCAATATCATAAAGAAAGAAGAGTGAGCTCTTTTGTTTCAAGGGAATTTTAGTGTTTTCCTTAGTGATAGGTAATTCTCTGACTTTTTATATCACATCTAATTCTCCTAGGAAACTAAGAAAATGAGTAGCATTTAAGAGGAGCCTTATAGACCTGAGTTCATGGTAGTCATCTGGGGAGGTGCCCTCTACTCAGTTTTAAGCAAAGTTCAGTTCAGGACAGTCAGAACACAATATTGTGTGCCAAATAAGGTGTGTGCCTTCTTAAACAATCACCAAATAAGTCATAAAATTCAAAAGATTTCCATAAGCATTATGCACCACCTTCTCAACACACCTGATAACATCTATCTGCATTCAAAAGAGGGGTTAAAGGTGAGAATCACACAGTCAGCTTCCATCTGCATCAGCAGTCAAAGGAAGGGACAGAGACTTGCTTAAAGACATCAAAACCACAGATACTTCTGCAGTAGGTCCAAATCCTCTTTTTTGCTTCTGTTGACTTGTATGAAAATCTGGGATATCCAACCACTCAGATTAGCCAGCCCAGTTTTAAAATGTTGTTCAAAATCCTTGGGTAGAAGGTGCTATGGAAGGAATTACTATGTATGAAAAGACTTAAATCTAGAAAAGTCATTGCCTACTTTAAATTGTACTCTCTTGTTGATATTTTTATAGAGATGGATGCAATTAAAACAATACCTGTAATTCTGAAGATAGACAAGACAGGCTCTTAAAGGGGAAAAATCTAAGAGATCGTGGTTGCTGGTCTCACTCACTTCCTTTCCCCATTTGCTCTACTAGAGAGATTTCTTCAAAGCAAGCAGAATATATCTGGTGTCCCCATTGAATGAAAGGGTTATTTGTGTATGAGTGGAGAAAGCAGATGGTTTATTTCATTTGTGAAAACCCCTTTTCACTCTCAGCTGGAAATGTTGAAAAGTGGGAAAAAATGTCAGTTATGCTTTTGGTACAAAAAAATCTCATTTCTCTTGGCAGTGACCTCAGCTTGGAAGAGGAGGTGTTAGCCTTGCATCGTTTCACAGCAATGGCTGATCAGGAGTGGCGTTAACCTAACTTTAATAGAAGCTCGTTTTAGCTCCCTCAGCCAGAAAAGAGTCAAAGTGACATGACACATATGAATGGTACAACAATGCAGAGATTACATTAAAGGGGGGGAAAAAGAGGAAAAAAAAGGAAGAAAAAGACAAATGTTAGACCTTCAGGAGGGCTCAGGTCAGCATATATATAGATAGAATATCAACTGAAATACTGGAAGTTGTTTGCCAGCAGTTCTGTTGAAAACGATGTATCTTGAGACCTCGCCATTGTAGTTTAGAAACACGGTTTTAGATACACAAGTAATAAATAATTGTAGCTTACTCCAATACAAGACAATAATAAGCAACATCATGCCTTGGCTAGGAATTATTTTAACAGAACGCTACCAGCATTTCTGTCTAGGCAAAAGAAAAAGGAGGTACTTGAGATATGGCATTAGCTTTTTTTGAAAAGTGTGAAGGAACTTATTTTCTTACTGCAGTAGATAAGAGTACACTAGAGAGGCTCTTGTTTGATATTTAATGAGACAAAGTTTGTATTTCATTACATTAAAGATTGGTGGTAGCACAGATGATGTACCGACTCTGTTAATGCTCTTAACTTATAAATAAATGCTGTTTCAGCTTTTGCTAATTCCTCTTTTAATCCCCTTTCTTCCTTACACAGCTTTGAAAAACATTGCATGTAGTCTTACCATTTATATTAGTATTGTCTTTACATGAGATTTCTTTCCTGTGCAAGAACTGTCTCTCCTTTATTTCTACAAATGATTACAGGCTCATTACTGCCATTGCCCTCTCCTCTGCTTTCATTGCCTTCCCTGAAACCAGCCATTTGTTGAATTTCATTAGCATTAATACATACAGGACAAAGCTTAAGAGTTTCTGTTGCCCTGATTAGGACTAACACATTGCACTTTCTAGGAGGTCAGAGGAGGTGAGTTTCTTTAGCAGAATTTTCTATTAATAAAATGAATTTGATAATTCACCAGAAAAAGCTGCTGCTGAAAGCCTATTCTCTGTGTTGCAGAGGCAACAACCAGAA
>PYHW01010833.1:12347383-12404806 GCA_013186435.1 Turdus rufiventris | reverse complement strand
GGGGGGGGAGGAATCTTAGGGGGTTTGTTTTGTTTCCTGGGAACTCCTCCTGGAGGTTTTTCCCTGAATTTGCCCTAAACCAGGACAACCACTCTCTGAAGTAAAGAACTTTCCTGACATCTTATCTAAGCCTCTCCTCTTTACAAAACTCTTCTACTTTGTCCTGTCAACATCTGGCTATATAAAACTTTTCTCTCCTTTTTAATAAACATCCTGCATGTTGAACTTCGTGAAGTTTTTGTGGGCCAAAACCTCAAGTTTGTTCAGGTTCTTCGGGCGGGCACCCCTTCCTTTTGTTGTGTCAGATTTGAAACTATGCGATTTTTTTAGCTGTCAGAGAACAACTTTTTTCATACTTGTTCACGTTTGTGCTTGCAAAAGGCATTTATACCTGCACATTCTATATTCTTGTTTACTTGTAGGGTCCATACAGAAATGAAGTATAAAGTTGAAATATGGGTTCTTTAAAAATCAGCAGCACTATATGTGTGTTTCGATACTAGAGAAATGAGTGTTATCGGGTACCAAAAACAGACAAGGTATTTTTCAAGATTTAAACAGAATCTATCCCAGATCAGTGAGACAAAAGGAAATTTGTAACTGGCATCAATAATCTGTCTTTTTTCAGCATTCAGTCTTTAGTAAATTATGATGAATAGCTCAATTGGCTGCTTAAAATTATATTAGTAGAAGTAATGTGACAAGGGACCGCTAACAATGCTAATTAATTGTCCCTAAGATTAAGTGTATTGTTGCATAGATTAAAAGTGAAAAGACCACCACCTGAGGCAAGCATCACTCTGAACCAATGACTAGCTTCATTTAAGTGATGGAAACAGCCATAAAAAAGTGAAAACTTGTGTGCAGTAAGTTAAGTTAAAGACCTTAAGGTTTGATATCACATATTCAATGTCTTTGGTGTTTGAACGCATGGTAGAAGTTTGCAGGGACAGAGGGTACCCATGTTCCTTTTCATTTGGATACAGAATGGATTATTCTGGTGCTGTTATCTATAAGAGACACAAACAGGTATTGAAGGAGAATTCACTTACACTCCTGTCCAGAGCACTCCTGCCTCTCAGTGTTCTGCAGTTACAGAAGACATTGAGAAAGCCTGAACCTTTTGCAGTCAGATTTTCCCCCACTCAGGAAGTGACAAATGCATACATGGCTAATGCCATGTTCAGGAAGAACAATGGCAAATCAGAGTGACAACTCACAGCTGACAATATGTCCAAGCCTTCACAGCAGGGTGGAAGGCAGTAATGTTCCTGAGCAGGAGTATGGCATGAGCAGAAGTGAGCATGTTTTTCTGGTAAAAGGAAATCACATCCAAATTGATTCCTTAAAGCACTGCTCCTAGCCTACTGACATAATCTATTTGTCTTGGTATTTCTTTTTTTGAGTTCCAGATATTACTCTTAATCCAATTACTGGGTCAGGAAATGAAGCACTGGATTATTCTGATGATGCAGATAGTGGAAAAAAAATAATGATGAAAAATCAAGTAATTAAAATGTGGAATTGGTTGGCATATTTAAATTCTGTCCTCCAAATAGAATTTTTATATCTTTTCAAGGGTAAATTGGTATTCCTTTGAGAAGTTAATTTAATTATATCAATTCTCAGATAAACTGAGAATATTGCTCAATCCATCTACGACAGCAGCCTTTTACTTTAATTTCAGCCATGACATGGCAGCCTTATAAAATTAGAGGCACTAAGGAACAGTCTCAGAGACAGAACAAGTCACTTAATCCTAATATGATGAAATTATTTTAGTAGTTTTTTTAAGACCTTACTTCTATTTGTGAAATCAGTACAAATTCTTACACTGATTTTAGAAGTTTTAGGAAAGTACTAATTGGAATGCAGGTCTTAGTTAAAGCATTGTTACAATACAGTACAGCAGATACAAAATAATAAGATTACTACACAGAAATGCAAAATTTACAACAATTTTTGTAAGAATTAATAAAATGGTGTGTGACTCAAGCTTCCCAACATGTCACTTCCTAAACACAGAAAATAATTTCTAAAGAAAAAAGACTGCAAAACATCAAGATCATTTTTATCTTCCCAGTGCTGGGAAATATAAAAACAATGAAAGTCTTCAGAAGCTGTGTCATTTTTGAAAAAGGAACAGAAAAAGTCCACTGATATACCTTTCCTACCTTCCACAAATAACCCAACCAAACCGAATTTTGTGCAATTGATGCTCTCTTCCTTTTCAATGTAAAAATAAGGAATAGCTGGATGGCAACCTGTGATGGGAAGGTGCTAAAACAGAAAAAAAAAGTGAAGGAGAGAGAAGAAAGGCACATTTCATACAGAAATAGATCAACCCGAAGCAGTGAAAGCTTAAAGTAAGGTAAAGATACTCTAGGTGAAATTTTGATTTCAAAGAAGAAACATAAAATTCTTGGACTTCCAGTTGAAAATGGGTTCAACAATTTGTAGTTGGGAACATATTAAATTAATTAAGTAAAGGTATTTGAAGATTATTATGACATCCAGAGAGCTACAACCTGTAGTATGAGCTAAGTACCCTCAGTTATCTTAAGACAGATGCACTAAGTATTAGAGGGGAAAAATACTAAATGAAAGAGAAATTTGTAGCTTCATAGTGGAATTAATAGAAGGTACTGAAGTCATCTGAGGCTGGGTGTTACATAGCTGCAGAAAGAGCAATGTCTTTTTGCATTAAAATTTTACTAAATTTGATTTCTGTGCTCTAAATGTAATCCTTAGTGGAGCTTAGAGTAGAGGCCCAATATTTTTCTAAGGATTTTGGCACTTATGTAAAGGAAACTTTCCTTGTCTGGACTTATTTAATGGACTGAGCAGAGAGATTTAGATTGGTGAGAAAGCAATTTCTGTTGGGATATGACACATAATGTATCATATATGTTTTCATTGGTATAGGACTGAAAGGATTTCCTGAATAAATTTCTAGGTCATCCTGTTACTTTTACAGGCTTTGAAACAGGCTTAATGTAACTAAACCATGCCTGAAAGATATTTGTCAAAACTGTCTTTTAAAATCTCTGCAAGGTGTGGGTTGTAGTATTTTGATTTGCTACAACAATAGCATAACGACGTGTCAGAAATGCTTTCTCTCAATTCCCATCTAAATTGCACTTTTTATAAATTAAATCAACTTCCACTTGTTAAATCCCAGTTTGAAAACAATTGATTTCTGTTCTCTTTGTTACAAAGCTTTTAACATGCATTTGAGAATGCATATTAGAAGGATTTGAAGCATAGAGCAGTTCCCATCGAATGTAAAAGTGAGTAGGATACTTAGAAATGAATAATGGGGAAATTAGAAAAGCCCTCAGAGTTGTGAATGATTTGGAGCAGGTGCTCTGACACTAGGAAATGGGGACCAGAGGAAGACTTGGTCTGCTCCACATTCTCATAAACTGGAGATAGCTGCTTTCTGGAAGTCAAACCTGCTCTAAATCCATTTTGTGGACTAAGCAAGAATCTTAATCTTAATTTATTGCCCTAAATACTCTGTTCTAATATATAGTAGAGATATTTTCAGCTGATTCCTCAAGACAACTGAATGACTTGTACTGAGAAATAATAGCAAGTGTACTTGACACTTTCAGTGTTCAAAGTGGGAATCACATACAGGTTGTATCTGCACATATTCCTTCAGTTCCAAACAGTTTCCAAAGGATCAACTAAAACTTTATTCTTCTAAAATCGATAAAATTTTTGTTGCAATTCGTTTTAACATTCCTAGAATTAGCAATAAGCAAGATCTGTCCACAATGAGTAGACAGTCACTTGCAAATTAAATCACCTTAAAATGCATTGAGTGTGTTATCTGCAGAAGGATTTCCAGGAAAATATTATATTACAATTCAAAAGATTAATAGCTACTTAGGAAATTCTGAAATGGCCACATTTTGTAAAGTTGCACTACAGAGGGATATAGAAATTCTATTAAAAATCACAGCATCTTATATAATCACACCTGTTGACATACGTGCTAGAATCAGGAAGAAAATTATAAAACTCTGGGTGTTTGAGTGTTGGAGTAAAGTTGTTTCTGTACAAAGACAGAATCACAATCTGTAACATTTACCAATTTTTTAAATTGCATATTTATCTGATTTGTTTAAAACTTATCACTTACACAGAAATCTTGCAGTAGAGATAATCTTTCTTCTATCTCTACAGAGCTAATAGGACACAATCTCGCTGAACTTTAAAAGTACCTTCATTATCTCAAGTCAATTAGTGGTTGATTTATCAATTACTTTTGTCACTGATGGTTCCAGAACATTCTGCATTGCAATGTGGCTCAATTTAGTTCCATCAGATTCTGTTAGCACATGTTTTAAGGCACTCAGTGTCTCTGGTAGTTAATAGCAATAAATGTAAATGCAGTTATAATTGTGAAGTATAAATTAATGCTTTCAAACCTTAAAATGCCAAAGCCAGGGAATATAATGAAGTACATGTTCTGATACTAATATAGCCGTATTTCAACTCTCACTTTGCACTTTCATGTCTTTCACTCTTCTGTTACTCAATAGTGGTGTGTTTTGCTAGGTACAAAACATCTAAGGAAAGTGCATAACTAGAAATCAATATTTTGGGGAAAAAAAATTGCAGCATCATGATGCTAAATTAGAATAAACACTAAGAGAAAAACCCCTTTGTGGCATATAAAATTTATCAACATTACACATTCCTCTGATTAAAGAAAAATTGTACTTAGTAAATTCCAAGCAGCCTGTTTATGAGAACATTACTTTTTATTTCAATTTTTTTTTGGGGGGGGCGGGCAGGATTTTTCATTCTTTTGGTTTGTTTTTGTTTTGTTTCTGTTTATTTTTCTTCTTTTTTTTTTTTTTTTTTTCTTCTTCTCTAAAACATGAGTTCTGCAACATGCAAAAATGAATTAGCGCACTTAATTTCAGAAGAACCCAGCAAGGTCCCATTAGATCTTCAAACCTGGCATTATTCTATCTGTCCTTTCTGCAGAGATCATTTTATCAGTGTGTGTGTTGCTCCAGCCTTCAGCATTAATGCTATCAAACTCCAGGTGACTCTGCTCAATAGTTTTACACCTGGATTTTAAGAAGCTGCAGAAGCATTTCAGAGGCTCATCTCTGAAATGGATGTTTATAACTTTACCAAGGGGTGATTTTCCTTTTTCTGAATTACAAATTGTATTCACAGGTTCTTAATCAATATTTTCTTAAATATTTTATGGACTCCAAGAAAAAGTCACATTTGCAGCAATTCTTCACAACGGATCATTGAATTAACTTATTTTTGTTTGGATGGATGATGTTTATGCTGGAATGTGCTATTTAGACTTCTGGTATTTTACACTTCACAGCTAAAGCCCAGGTGTGAATACTAATGATGATACTAATTCATCTTTTATTATTAGGATGTCCTGACATAGGCCTGGTTGTTGAGATGTAAGAGACAAATTTGACACCAACTCAGCTCCAATCTTTCAGGAAGTCAGATGATTTCTCATCACTTCATCACCAGCTCAGCATTTCCGTATGGTTCTTTTAGAAGCTAATCTGTTTTCTTTTGAAGAACTGAGTCTTCTACATGGCTTTCAGTCATAAAAAAAAATTGAGTCAGGTAGGAAGGGAGAAAAATGGGGAAAGTGGAGACAAGAAATCCATCTTGCTGTCCACAGCCGTCTGTTGTTAATATGTTTCCATAAACTGATTAATCATAAATTATTAATGTCAGCCTTGCTGAGATAGAATGTATCTCCTTTATTGAAATCTGTCTCCCAGGCATTCTGCCCGTGATTTTGATAAGGCAATAGTGCCTCTATTTGCATAATCATGCTGGTACCTGGCTGCATAGCTAACTTACCGTAGTGTAGACACAATGTTGTATGACATTTTTGTCCCTGGCAAATCATCTTGATGGACCACAAACAATACTACTGAATGAGAATATTATAAATAAATCAAGAGTGCTAAGATATAATTTTGTTGTTGTTTTTAACGCACAGTTTTCATGTTATGCCTCCTAGAAGAGATGGAGCTCATTTTAGTTTGCATGACAGTTGCAGAATGTGTTATGCTTAGAAAGTAGCCACAGAGAATAGTAAATACAGAAAATTAGACTTGTCTGATTTTATCACGTTAGGATATTACTGCTTTTAACTTATTTTTTAAAGTGTTGTCACAGATGCAAGCAGTATAGTAACTACATTTGAATTCTTACCAGCACTGAATCATTATTACTTGACTTCTGTCTGAAGCCAGTTACTTCATTTGCCAATGTTTTCACACAAATGAAGATGTTCTGACAGTAGCCACTGAAGATAGATCCTTTCTATTGCACATGAAGACAGGCTGTCTTACAGCAAAAGAGATTCTTAAAAATGAAACGATACAGCCAGACAAAACTAAGTAATACTTTTGGCCAGGAAGTAAGATTTTAATGAAAATCTTAAGGAATTTATTAGGTAGCAGAAATAGTGACAAAAAGCTTGAAAATGTTAAAAATTACTCAGAACCAGTGTATTTTTTGGCAGTAGCATTTTGAGGTTTTATCTCTAGTAGTGCTTCTTCTCCAGAAGGATCGTCAGTGATCATCAGCAGTGATGTATGAAATACCCTGGATCTATAGCCCCTGTCCCCAAGGCTACTGGAGAGTTTTGAAGAACACATTTGATTGAGTTGTCTAAATATTCTAGAAAAGTAGTGAGAAGTGGTACAGGATTTGAAATTCTTCTGCTGTTGGTTCACAACATTTTCAAAAAGCAATTCTCAGACATTCCAAGACTAAATGGAAGCAAAATGAATCTGCATCATTTCTGTGTCTTTCCAGAAGAAAGAGAAGCAATGAGAAGTAATTCTCTCTTCAATGATATTTGGGGATCATTTATAAATAAATAACTTATGGCTTCAAAAAGGCAGAGTTACTAATGGTTATTAGTCTTTCTGTGGAAGATTAAAAGCATCTTAATGCACACACAGAGAAAGAATTGTACATATGTTATTTACTCTTGTAAATTAATTTAATTTAGGAACATGCAACACATCTGAAGAAACATGCTGGCCTGCTATAAATTGCATCAACATTTTGTTGCTGTGACTATTAAAGATTACATACAGAGGCCATATTTTTCCCCTAGTAACTATTTAAATGTATATTAGCTCTTTCTCTCTTTTATATTAGCAATAAGGAGGAATGCAGCTACTGAAAGGCTGAAGACGAAAACAAGCAAGGCTTACTACATACCTTAACAAGTGATTTTTCTTCAGATTTTGCACTTTCAATGTGTATGTATAAATATATTTATTTATTCCACTTTTTATATATTGTGCATATATATATATATATATATATATATATATGAAAATTTGTTGTTTATAATGCTTTATTTACATGTACTCTATTATTTTAATCCCAGGTGCTCAGAAAGTGCCAGCAGCTCATGGAGGTGTTCATGTCCCTTGGGTCTGTAAAACCACTCACGTGTGATATTCCTTCAGTGTGTACCTTCCAAGTTGCATTTTTTTTCTTTTTGAGAGAGTTTTTTTTTTTAATATGCAGGAAGGGTGACTGAAATTGAGAATGTGGACATAATCTGGGTGATGATTTTAACAGATCATATACAAATAGGTAGAGAACTAAGTGTTTCTCTTATGCTTTATATCAAAGATATCTAGAAAGACTTTTTGCCAATGTGCAGCTAAAAGGCTAAAATTGTTCTTTATGGGAACTTGCTTGGTTTTCTGCAGAGATTTCTACCAAAAAGTCAGTTAGAGTCATGAAGCACATCTCTGTCTACTAGAAAGTGCTCTGACATTGGCTCAATTTCTGTAAGGGTTTAGCAGACTTAAAAAGCCATTATCAATTTGTGGCACTTAGTGTTCACTGTGGTAGAGAGGAAGGTAAAATAGAAAAGAATTGGAAAAAAATTAACAGTTTGAGAACACCTTCAGTGAAATTGATAGGCTTAAATATTAGATTTGAATAAATTATATT
Source organism: Turdus rufiventris (assembly GCA_013186435.1). Taxonomy (NCBI): domain Eukaryota; kingdom Metazoa; phylum Chordata; class Aves; order Passeriformes; family Turdidae; genus Turdus; species Turdus rufiventris. The sequence continues at coordinate 12,396,808 of PYHW01010833.1, read as the reverse complement.
TTTGGTTTTTTATTGTCTGGAGAGATTATGGTAATTTCCATTTTTTCAGCAATGTACAAGGAAATGTAGACTTTTCCTCTGCATTTTCAGAAGTGATTTCAGTTAATAGAACTGGATAACTTTGCACCTAATCCAGCTAAATTCAAACCCCACCCAACAAACCAGGACCTGCCCAATACCTAAGCCCAAAAAATGTGTATGAAAGATGTATGATTTGAACATAACCAATACATGGTGTCAGAACTAATTAGCTGGAAGCATTCCAGATTTACATAGAGGTCATAGCAGTATCTCCTTAACCAACTCTAAAACGTGCTCAGGAAATGGAACCTTTGGATTGAGTATCCTTTTCAGCCTGAAGAAATATACTCCATAGCTTCAGCACTTCAACAGTGTGTCTTCACCTCCATCCTGGAGCTAAAAATGTGGTCAGAGTACTGTTTGCCCTTGTGCTTTAAGCAGATCCTTGCACAGCTCTGATGGAATGATGCACAAGACCAGAAACAATGTGAATTTTAATACACATTCATCTGGTTTTAAAGGTCAATGATTACTTTTGTGTAGTTTCATGTAACTGTTCTACAATCATATATGTTATATAACAGAAAATAAATCTTCAAAACCACTTCTCTGACTGTGCTTTACTGCAAATAATACAAAACATTGTTACTTTATGTTATGCTGAACAACATCTTTTTAGAAATCTATGACATTAGTTCACATTAAATAAATGTCGATTTTGCTTTTTGTTTAAAAATAGTTTTATTATCAACACTTTCAATTTGTGAATAATGAAATGTTAGGAAATCAGGTGTCAAAATCTATTAAACAGACATTTCTGATACTCACTCCTCAATTTACTGAAGTGCTGAGACAATGCAGAATATTCTATATGAGCATGTTTTAAGTCAGAGTTAAAATTGAAGGTTAAGGCCCTTAAGGAATGGTTCCTAGAAAGAATTAAATCCCTCTAAAACATTTATTCTTACCACAATTTACAAAATGACAACATAAATGGTATACTGATTGAAAATTTTCCTTTACTACATTTGGGCATGTGTTGGAAAATGAGATGTCATTTATTTGCCAGTTCAAATACAGAGTAAGATAGTAGGGTGTTAGGGTCATCAGAGAATCGACCACAAAATCACTAATTGAGAGATTACATGTTACAGAGTTTTTGTTTAGTCTACTTTCCAGTCTTGTTACAGCTGCATTCAAAAATAGATTCACATGTTGCTGTTTCCTGTAGTTGTAGCAATTTCTCATCACTGGACTTAGCCAGCAAGTAGGTGGGAATAAAAAACATTTAAAGAAATTAAATAGGTTGCTGTGCTTGACATTGCTGCTGTTTAAATGAAATTCTCAGAAAAGTGCACTAAGGCAGTAATAGGGTGTATTTTCTACCCTGTATTAAATCAGGGATGGCTTAAGCTAAAACCTAGAAATGAGAAAACCTGTGTGCTACTCCCAGCTCTTCTTTGGAACATGACTCCAAGCGAATCATGATCATTTCTGGTGTGTATTTCAGCTTCAATAGCTCTTAAAAATAAGTTTTCAAGTCTGTTTAAACGTAACCTAAATAATGGTCAGACTATCACAGAAACTAAAAATGAGAAAGGCTAGTTTGTTTATTAGTCCATATCCAAAAAATATGTTAAAAAAAACCTTGAGAAATGGTCTTCAAAAAACAAGATGAAGCAAGCAGAAGATCTCAGAGTCAAAACTGTTGATATCAAAATCCTTACTTTCAGCAAATAAACTATTTAATAAAGAGAAATATGTTAATTTTAAACAAAATCTTGATAAAAGTGTCCCAAATTTTGTTTAAAAACAGAAAGGTTATGAGCTAACCATGTATTAATCAGGAACAGAAGATCAAAACTAACTGAATAGTATATTCAAATATGGCCATCCTATCTACAAAAACAGGTGCTGCAGAAGTTACCAGATACTTTGGAAAACTGCTGAGCAGGGTAATTTAGTAATATTTACACTTAAGGAAAAAAAAAGACACATATTCATTGTTCCTCTAATATAAGAAACTACCATTTGTCAGTAATACTTTTTAAATAGCACAAAATATTAAAATAGAGAAAATATGTTCTCCCTATCTATTCTGTAGATCTTTCTCATGGATTGTTGATAACGGTTAAAACAGATACAGATATAAAGGAGAGAATATTAACCTAAAAGGAATTGTCAAAAATCTACATTTTAAAAAAAGTAAAGAATTTTAGCCATTGCTTCTTATCACCGAGTTCCTTGAAGCTTCTTTTTGCAAATGAGGCGCTGTCTGTGATACAGAGATAGATAGATAGATAGATAGACAGACAGATAGATAGATAGATAGATAGATAGATAGATAGATAGATAGATAGATAGACAGATGATACAGATATAGCTATATGTAGAATCATAGAACAGTGTGTTTGGAAAGGACCTTAAAGGCCAGTTAGCTCCACAGGTAGGGATGCCACCCACTAGATCAGGTCCCAGGGCTCCATCCAACCTGGCTTTGAACCCTACCAGGGATGGGTTATTCACTTCTCTGGGCAACTGCTCCAGCACCTCATCACCTCCTGAGTATAGGATTTCTTCCAAATATCTAATCCTAATTTCTCCTCTTTTAGTTTAAAAACCCTTCCCCTTGTCCTATCACTATCTGTCCCTGTTAAAAGTCACTCTTTTCTTTTTCATATGTGCCCTTTAAGGACTGAAATGCTGCAGTGAAGCTCCCCAAAGCCTTCTCCTCTCCATGCTGACTAAATCCAGCTCCCTTGGCCCATCTTAATAGGAAAAAATGCTCCATCCCCCTCATAATTTTTGTAGTACACAATTCCATATGATCAGAAAACAAAATTGCTAAAAGTATTTGCTCTTCCCTATTGCATTTGGGCTTTGATTACAGGAATAGTGAAATTACTGAGGGCATAAGTAGTTTAATAATAGTTAAAGGGTAGCACTTGTTAAATAAATAGTTAAAGGTCATAAAAGAATGAGGGCTGATGGGAATGTATAAAGTTGCTCAAAAAATGCGACATACTTGTATGCTATCAAAACTTCATGGAGGATTTTAAACTAATAAGAAGCATTTTCATCAAATATTAATTATTCACTTTAATCATTATAAAGGCCATATTTCTGCAATAACTTTGTCACAGTTTGAATTTATGGTATCCCTTTAAAAGGATCCCAATGCATATAATTAGTCTACTTTTCAGCCTAGTTTTTGAAACATTTTTTTCAGAAAACAAAACAAAAGAAACAAATCCAAATAAGCTGTACAAAAATGTAACTTAAAACAGCAGACGCCTATTTGCACCGTAATTACTTTGAATCTCACTTTTAATGGGTACACTGAGCCGCATCACATAATCTACTGAACTGATTACAAAATGACTCTCAATGTACTTGTGCCATTTTAGAAGGCTATTTTCAAAGTCATAGTGAAAAGAGATGGGTTGCATTTACATATGATAAAATAAGGCATGGGCAGGGTGCATGCTGGGTCTAGAATCACATCATGCATAAGAATGAGATAGAATAATGCAAACATTAAAATGTTCTTCACATTCTCCTTTATGTGCTTTGACTACGGTCAACCAGATATTGAGTCATTGAAATCCCATTATGAGATGAGAATTCAGAGTTCCAACCATCACTTTCTTTAGACAAATCAGTAAAATATGACTAGGCTTGATGGTTGTGAGAAACTTTTTGGAGTTACATACTAATTTTACTAGGCATGCTGCCACTCCAGGAAGGGCAATGTTAGAGTCAGATGGCAACAAGGTAAGTGTGTAGCAGCAAATCTTCTATCACAGCATCCAACTCAACTAGTTATATAATTGAGTACCATGTTAGAGAAAAAAAATATGGGGCTCTAAACTGATTAATGTATCCCTTCAAACCACAGATTGTCTGTTGTTTCTATCACTCTCATGAATCAAAACTCATGGAATAAAATCCCTAATGAAATGCACTTTGGGTATACACTTTGTCCTTGTTGATGTTTCCTGACTGTCTCTTATACCTAAGGAAGATTTTCCAATATGTTTGGATTTTGCTTTTCCTCTGAGTTCTAACACATTTTGCAAACTAAAGTGACAGCTGCATTAAACTGAGAAGGAACAGTACATTTCAAATGGATATTTTATTTAAAACTATGTCTGAATTAAAATTAAAACCTACTGTTAATATGGTCCTATTTGTAGCAGGCTCTTGCTGCCTGGTAAGTAAGATAGTAACACGCACATTGCCCAGAAAGCCCTTAATTTCAAGCAATATGTTTTTCCCAGTGACTGTTTTAAGAAAGATATTTTCTAGTCTATTACCTACAGGAAAACATTGACAACCATTAATGTAAGCTGCAGGTTTGACTTAGCAAAGACGGTAACCTCCAGGTTTGACTAAAAAAACATAACACAACTAGCATATATTTTATGCACTCCTTATCCCTGCCACACACACCTAATAATTAGGTGAAGTCTTCTGCTGTGCTTGTGTATATCTCTTCTTTTCCAGTTTGGACTGGAAACTTTCAGTAAACTACAGGAAGCTGTATATGAAATTATGCATACATATATATATGTGTGTGTGTAAGAAAGTTCTGTGTTTAAAATATGGTGACCCCTTTTAGGCACTCTAATATTCATGTGCACATTGCAGGAGTGTTGTTAGAAGACAGAACACAGGGACAAATACACGTCTGTACATTTTCTTTAACTTTCAGTGATGAAAATTACTAAAGTTTTACTTTCTTCTCAAATTCTCACTTCAAATGAGAGATTAGTTAACAAAGAGATAAGTTAGATTACACACTAATATTCTACATTCTACTTTTATATCGAGAAAGAAGACAGACAGCTGTTTACCTAATGTTACTCGACATTGAAACCCTGAAGATTCTTTCAGTATTACTGCATTCAAATGATATTACTGTAATCAGTTGTACTGCTGGCATTATTGCAAAAATTTTTGCTTTATGTCTTTGTGAAGGAGGGAAGAATTCAGCAGTTTTCCAGTACCTCAAGGGACCTACAAGAAAGCTGGAGAGACACTTTTTACAAGGGCATGTAGTGATAAGAAAAGGGGAAAGGAGTTTAAACTGAAAGAGGGCAGGTTTTTATCAGGTATTAGAAAGAAATCGCTCACTGTGAGGGTGGTGAGGCATTAGTGCAGATTGCCCAGAGAAGCTGTGGATGCCCCATACCTGGAAGTGCTCAAGGTTAGGTTGTGGTATTGACATCTGAGCTAATTGGTCTAGTGGTGGCATCCTGCCTGTGGCAGGGAGGTTGGAATTAGGTAATGTTTAAGATACCCTCCAAATCAACCTGATCTATGAGTCTATGTTTAGAGGACATAAAATATGCTATTCTCCCATCAATTCTATATGAATGCTTTTTGAAATGCAAAGGATTGATGTATTTTCTGAGATAGGGTAACTAGCAGGAGTACTATATTGAACAGGTATAAAAAAGAATTATCAAGAAATTTCAATGTGTGAATAAAATTAACTAAAAAAAAAAATAACATAGGGAAAATGCTAAAAAAACAAAACAAAAAACCAAAAAAACCAACAACAACAACAAAAAAAAACAAACAAAAAAACCCAAAAAAACCAAACAAAAAAAAACCCCAGTAGAATGCTATGCACTCTGTATCTCTGTATACTGGTCACAGTAAAGCACGATGGGGTTAGATGGTTGTGCTGTCCTCTGTGCTGACAGCTGTAGACAACACCTTTTTTTTGCTCTACTGCTTCAGCCATTCTGTGTGTGCAATTGGTGATATGCTGTTTTAGCAGCCAGGATTAATGTTTGCTTGGGATGGGTTCAGTTTTATTCCTTTGCAATATAGGACACAGAACTTTTAAAGTTCTCTGTTACTTTATGGTGTTAATAAAACTATTTTTGTATCAGCCCTCTCACTGCTCTCCCTCTCTGTCTTTTAACACACAACATCCTCTACATTTTATTGAAGCTGATGTATCTCTGATGTAATTTATAACAATTTCTAAAAAATTCCTTTAACTTAAAAGAGTTTCAGTTTGATCTACTCAGTAATAATAAGCACAGCAACTTCCTTGGAGAAAAGTACCCTTTTGTTAAAAAATGCTGCTTGTTAAAAACGAAATTTGAGGATTTTGTGTATTGTTCTCAGAGCTGTCACAGAACATCCAGCCTTCTAATAAACATCTTTATGGGATCTCATATTGTGCAATAAAATGATGTTTGAAGAATATTTTGGGAAAAACTGTTTCTATCTTAGACTATTCTCCATATTCCTACAGAGATTTATATACTACTGAGGAAGGACTCTTTCATCTACAGAGGCACTGCTTGTCCTTAGCTTACCTCAGAAATAAAATTCTGATTTTACAATATCTATTTCCTCCTGACACTTCTTATTTCTAATGGTTTATGTTTGACAAGAAATTAAAAGTATCTTTATTAGTGACATATACGAATTCTATTTAAATTGCTCCTGCATCCGTCACTTTGAGGATGGAAAGTTTTCATCCATACATTCTATCTGAACTTCATCTGAAAGATGAAAAAAAAAAAAGAAAAAAAGTTAAACTGTTGGAAAATACTGATATCCTTTAACAAATTGGGTGAAAAGCTGATGTATTTCCTGTTTAGTTAAATATCCAGAATATATTTACTTGGTTATATTTATACTTACAGCAAATGGAAAATAAGAATTATCACAGTGAAAATGAGTTTTCAGGACATAAAAATAAATTTCAAAATGAATTGTTGGTATTTAATCCAGAGCAAGGAGGTATTACTGAAAGGGATATAAGGATCTGGCAGAGTAGAACCTGGGAAATACTTTTCTTTTGATCTTAAAATTAAAGCTATGTGAGGAGCAGTCTGTGACATTATTTTATTTAAAATCACTTACTTTCTAGGTATTTTTAAATATGGATAGGGAAAAAATGAAGGAAAATTCATATTATGGAAGGGCTAGGTGGCAATCTGATTTTTAGATATGTTTTTATTCTACAGTTTTAAAGCCTGCTTGAGTTCTAAAGGCTGAGAATACGGTGTTGGAAAGAGAAGAGCAAGAAGGGTATTCAGAAGTTTACTCTTCCTAAGATCCTCTTTGCTTAGATTCCATTTTTATTTCAACTCAGTCTTGATTAAGGTACTCTTTTTAAACATTTCTTAGTCCCTGCTCTATTTAATGGTTTGGGGTATGAAAGATAGAAAGATCTATTCTGATGACTTTAAAGGTGTTTTAGAAACAGATTTTTCACACAAATCTTTCCTGATAAGACACAGTTAATATGTAAAGTTGTTTAATACATAAAAAAAACCTGTTCATCTATAATATTCCTCATCTGTAAGAAAGCATCAAATCATATATTGCTTCCATATGTAAATCAAAATATGCTGAATTTCTACTTTTCCCAGTTCTAGTGGAATGAACAAAGTAGAGGGGTGTTAAGGAACTCTATCCAAACCTTTTTAAATGTGATAGATAAAGTGCAAATTCTCCGAGCAGAAAAACATATATATATTGAACAAATCAGGTACAAAATACATATTTAAACATCTTTGAATTGGATTTTCTGTATAGCGGCTGAGAAACTGATTTGAGGCAGAATGCAGCAGCTGCTTCTGAGCGAGCTGTTTCATTTTTCTTTTTTCAAATGTTATTCTTGGTTTACATTATTGAGTTTTTTTAATCATATACTGCTCATTTCATCTGATCAATACTAAATCTACAACTAAGATGCATTATGATTAAAAAAGTAATCAGAGTGAAGAGATATTGTAATGAATGGTCTGCTCCAGGGATTCTTAGCATTTTAAATGAAGCATTTACCTCTTCAACCATGCAGTGCTCCTACATTGGCTTTCATTTAAAACAGAGGAGTCTTGTTGAACTTTGGCTTCCTTTTATTGCCACTATTCTTCATTTTCTCCTTATTTGCTTTTTTCCGTCTTGCACACATGAAAATATTCAATTTTTTGCAGATCAGCAATCAATGTCTCATGAACCACAGCCTGAGAAACAGCTCCAGATGCCTGAGACAGTATCTAGATGGTACTTAAAAGAGAACCACAAAAGCAATTCTGCAATCTCCGTAAGTAAAAGTTCAGAAAGACTCCTAAAAAATAAAAGCATTCTAAAGTGCTAAATTTCTTTTGAGGATAAGGCTGTATTCCTCTACTAATTTTCAGATGTTTCTCTAAATAACTTTCTTGCATTCTATATATTTTATTGTCACACAACTAATAAATGGTCAAACCCTGAAAATTCAGCCTGGACATAACCTGTAAATGCCAAAATGAAGAGAGAAGACAGTAAGAGTGGAGCAATTCCTTCTTAGCTGTTTAGTAACACCTCAGTATAAAGAAGTGCATCAAGAAGCCCAGCAATTTTGGACAATCTACAGCAAATAGAGGAGCAGATGAGAATGGGAAAGCAATCTCTTGGTCACAATAGATTCAGGCCTTCACAGGTTTTGTAGGAGTCACTAGGAATATTTTACATTGGCAAATTTTGAGGTCTGTCTCACTTACTATAGACTTTCAGGGTTATAATGTATGATTTAAAAACTAGGTGCAGACACAAAAAAGAAATACACAGAATACTACAGAGAAATCTGCAAAAAAAAGTCTCATTTAGCGAAGGAAAATTTTTACACCCAGTGTAAGATTTTTGGATTTTATGTTCAATAGATAAGTTACATGAATTATCATGCAAACAACCCTTGATCAGACAAGGAAATAGCCAATAACCTTTCATCCCTAGAAGACCTTTTTACATTTGCAGGTGTCCTTATTCTAGAAGCAGAAAAAGCTTGTTCACTGACACTCTGCAAGAACATAGTGAATGATAGCTGAATAGAAGCTGTCTTTCACACACAGACACACATAAATATTTCACAAAAATAGCAGAAAATGTAGATTTCCTTACTTCAATTAGCCCATATAATCCTAAACTGCTACATTTTTATTGAAATGACAAAACTAACTTCTCTTTTTATACTAATTCTGGACTGATTTGTTAGGAATTATCTTGCAGTTCTGTACCTCAGGGTTTTTGGGGCACAGCAATGGGGTGAATACTGAAACTACATTTAAACACCTGGTGTAAAAGTAATTTTAAAAAACCCCAAAAAAACCCATTAAATAGCATTAATACTTTACTGACTAGAATTTTGCATCTCTTTTTTCCAGACAACTTATCTTCTTTCTCATCTACATAACTCCAACAGTTCATAGGGATCTTAGGGTAGAAGCACAATTAGTAACAGCAGGGAGTTAATTAAGATTAAAATTACACTGGAGATTTAGATTTATATGAATGACAAACACAGTAAGCACAGTTCTAAAGAAACCTTAGTGAAAAATTGATTTTTCCCTCCCTTAGTCAAGTTCCTTCTTGCCCCTAATGGTTCATGGGGGAGAAACTTTTGTTACTGATTGCAGGATGGGTTCTGCACAGCTTGTTGGAAACAAAAATCCATAATGCACTGTAAAACACAGCCCACAATGTGCTGGTATCACACCACACTACTTTTCACACATCTATTATTATGTTCCACCTTTCAAATCAGGGGGTAAGTGGAAAGTTTTGCACATTTTATTTATTCATTAGCGAAGTGTGGTCATAAATCTTTCTTTAATGAATTTGAATCTTAAAAGGATGCTCTTTCTCTCTATATGGTAGATTTAGAGCAACAGGAGCATGAATTTGATTAGGGATTTTTAAACATTCTTATAAAGATAATAAAAATATTCACCAAAAAAAAAACAAAAAACAAAAAACCAAACAAAACAAAACAAAAAAACCCTCCATATCCATGGTTAAAAGGGGAGAAGGGTCTGAAGCCAAAAATTCTGGACTACAGAAAGCAGTTTTAAAAATTTTTGAAACAACTAAAACTGATGGGAAAAGAACATGCTGAAATTAAAAAATGGATATCATTCTACCTGAAGCACCATTAAATGTAAGTTGTCATTGACTAATTGTTTTTAAACATGCTGAAGACCTTTAACAAAAAAATGTAGCTATGGAGATCTAAGTTTTCCCAATGTGAGTGGTACAAACCTAGAAGAAGGACTTATCCACCTAGAAAGAAAAGGTTGCCAACACTACAGGAAAAATCAAACCCCAAAGGAAACAAATATCAAAACCATAAGTTATCCTGATCCTGATCTTTAAAAAGCCTTTATTTTGAATATACTGAGATCATAAGGTTGTCCCCAAAATATTATGAAGAGATGCCTTCTTCAAGGAAAATGTTCTTAGGGAAATAAGATGACTTGGTCTCCCTCTCAACAAGTTTAGCCTTGTCTGTGCTCAGCACATTATAGCTTGAACCATCCAGTGTTCTCATTTAGGATGTATTTTTAAAAACTCCCTATAAAAGATAACATATCTATCTTGTTTTTGTCAGTCAACTTGGATTGAGATGCTCTACCAGTAGATAAGCTTTGAAAGCCCAGAAGAATCATCATTTTAGATCAGAATTTAATTGATGGGACTTATGGTTTTCTTTATTCCTTCTTCGGGGATAACATTTTACTGAATCTGTCATAATGGAAGATTTATTTTCTTATAATCCAGATAAATGTACAGAACAATTTGAGAATTTTTTTCCAATAAATGGCATAGGACACAGAGTTAATATCTTCTAATATTTTACAGTGCAGATTTCATAAATCAAAAATTACCATCTAAAGATTCTTATTTTTCTTCGTTTACTTATGAATCTAAACAAACTTACTTTTTGGGCAGCTAATACTGTTTAAGATTTACAGAAGTCCTAACTAATATTTCTGATACCTCTGTATGTGAAGAAACACAGACCTTAACAGAGCTTATCTGTTAATGATTATCTTTTATGTAATGCTTGTCCTGACCTTCAATTTTATGGTGATAAACAAATTATGTCTGTCTTGCTTGCGTTATTTTAATCTTCAAGTTGTAAAGTGGGTGAAATGAAATAGGCTAATATAAGACTGAAATATACTAGTAATAATAAAGAAAAAATAAGACATAGTTAAAATTTTTATCAGTTTTTGTACATTTGTGATTTCCCTGTTCTCAGGTGACACCAAAAGCTGAAGCAGCTAATCTAGCATTCACTAGCTAATCTCCCACTGACATGGCAAACTGAAATGTCCAAATTGGACAAACACGGAAATACTGAATGTTGTACAGCAATTGTAGGCTCAAAAGAGAAAGGTAAAAAGAAAATTTCTCTATTCCTACTTTTTAACAAGATGCCTTGTCAAATGCATTGCAATCCTATGATTCAGGACATCACAGCAAGAGCTGAATTCAGATCTGCCTTTCACAAATGTGGGTATTTAGTGTTGATTATTATTTAGCTGTGCTTAACATCAGAAAGAGGTAACTGAGCAACCCTCAGTCTGGCCAGCAGAAGGCAGAAAATACATCTCACAAATACCATTGCTGACTATTCTTTAGCATCCTCAGTTATTGTGTCTTCCCACATCCCTCCGTGGTCATACATTTCCTGCCTTCACCCAAAAAGCCTTAACTCTGTTGTCACCAGTCCAACCTTTGACCACATGCTTTCATTTTGATTAAGAAATAAAATAAATAACAGTAAAACTATGCACTTTACCTTTTGAAAGTGTCTTTTATACATCAGCTAATCAAAGTCAGTGATCATTTTACTTCCACAGTACATTCCACAAGTGTCAGAATATTGGTCCTGATGTTTGGCTGAGTGTCAGGTGTTTATTTATACACCACCTACCTAAGTTTCCTTGAAAGTTGCTATAACGTACACTTTAATCTCAAAATTTTCCTCTCCTTAAATAGTACTGTTCAAACACTGTCAATTTACATGGTAAAGATAGAATTGCATTTCAAAAATGAAAGAAGACATCCTTTTCATCCTTGTATGGACTGACATGAAATTTGGAGATTTTTTATATACTTTCGGAAAGTCAATCAGTTAATAATCAATTTAAAGCAAAACATATCCTTTTAAAAAATCCATTCATTAAAAAGATGGGTTGAGTTATTTAGCAGATCAAGAAATTTCTTTCAATGAAAAGAAAATCTTTTATAGGTTTTTCACACTCCAAAAATCCTTTGCAACAAATACAAGCAATAAGATTAATCAAAACACATTAATTTTTTTTTTCATATGAAGCATTTCAGGGCTATATATTGGAAATGTAGGTTTAATTAAGATTCAGACTAGGAGATGAATTCTGAAATGTGAGTGCACCTTAGTACTTTAGTTTGGAGAGGAAGTGTGCTTTTGAAATGAATCTCCAACCAACTCCATTTCATAGGATCATAGAATGGGCTGGGTTAGAAGGGACCTTAAAAATCATCTGTTTCTAAGCCCCAGTCCTGGGCAGGGATGCCACTCATTAGATCAGATTGCTCAGGCTCCACTGAGCCTGACCTTGAGCACTTCCATCCACAATCTCTCTGGGCAACATTTACTATGCTCCAATTCACATTGTGTGGAAATCTTGGAGCGCTGGAAGAGAATTTCATTCAGGAAAAAAAAGTGAACTGAAAAATGCTCTCCTGGAGCTCATGAATGGTGTTCCAACTGCTAACAAGCATTCAGGGTCCTATGTTCTTCTCACAGCAACATGAATACCTCATTTGTACTGTCTGAGGAGCACACATGATGCTGTAGTTGTACAGTTTAATAAAAACAGAGATTAAAGTATATTGCATCCTAGTAATTGCAAGAGGACTCCAGATACCACTGCAAAGCCTTTCCTCCTTCTGCAAACCTTTGAAGTTCTTTCTCATGCCCGTGGACCATTTTCTACTTGGAAAGAGTCTTGAAAATCAGTATTCATCTTAGAATTTATGAGATTAAAATGTTCAGAAGCAATATGGTCACATTGTCCTGGCTGGGTTTGAGGTACTATGAATATCCGGGAAGTTTCTGCATTCTTTCTAGGATGCTTTGATCTGTACTCTTAACATTTCCCCTCCTCTTGTGTGTCACTGCACAGTTGTCTGTGCAAAAATATCAGGTGACTATTAGGAAGAGATGCTCAACCCTAGATGATGTCTAATACTGCCTGAAAAATCTTGAGAGAGAATTTCAACTGCATCATGTTTTTTGATGGACTAGTCACAATCCTGAGGTGCTACAAATATTTCAGTTAGATGAGGAGAGAGGGTGAGCTTCAAGATACTTTGGTGATGAATGATGACAGATCCACAGCATGACAAAAGAAGGATGACTGAAATAGCTGTAACCTTGGGAAAGTACTGCAGAAAAGACACAGGAAACACCTGCAAAGGGGACACAGGAAGCTACTTGGCACCATTTGCACAGTGCATACTAACAGAGTTTCACTGGGGACATGAATAAATTTTACAGAAAATATGTATATTTATTTGGAGTGGACCACAAAAGTTGTTCTTGGGTTTCTTACACCAGGTTAAAGAAGGTTTAACCCTGTCCTGCTTTCAGCTGATATAGAGCTAATTTTCTTCCCACCAGCTGGTACAATGCCATGTTTTGGATTTAGTATGACAATAATGTTGATAACACACTGATGTTTGAGGTGTTGCTAAGTTGTGCTTACCACAAATCCAGGATTTTTCAATCTCCTGTGCTCTGTCAGTGAAGAGGTACACAAGAAACAGGGCAGGGACACAATCAGGAGAGCTGTCCCAAACCAGCCAGGGGGATATTCCACAGCACAGAACATCATACTCAGTATATAAACTGGAGGTAGCTGTTTTCCCTGGGTTTAATGTCTGTCTCTCTGACTCTTCTTTCTATCATTCTTCTTCTTCTTATCATCATCATTATGATAATCATTATATTTTTTTATTATCATTACTATCTGCATTAGTATCTTTATTACCTTTATTTCAACTCTTAAACTGTTCTTATCCCAGTCCACACATTTTGCCTTTCTCAGGAAAGACTGAGGATGGGGGGAGAGTAAGGGAGAGACTGTGTGGTACTTAACTGTTGCTTGAGGTTAAGTCACAAGAAACCTGCACATTTGGGCATTGGAAGACTGAATTGTTTATTTTTACACACTGAAATGACCCACTATAGATAGAGAGATGCTGTTTTATGAAATGTAGTACCTGTAATTAAAGATTAATCCTTGACTTGGAAACAAGGAGATTTCTAGTCAAAGGAAAGCAATTTGGAATTCAAAGATACTTCCTGCTCAAAATAGATACACTGTAAAAGAGAAATTTGAAAGATAAATCAATGGCTTTATAAACATCTATCATGAAAATAACTTTAAAGAACAAACTGGAAAATATGCATTCTCTTGCCTGAAGGCAAGATTAATTATGCCTATGCAATTTCTGCTTAATAATTGTCTGAACTCTTCTTAAAAGTCTTCAATGATTAAGACGCCAAAAATGGTGGCTTCACAGTCCCACCAGAAAAATTCTCTTCAGTACCTTAGTAGTTTCATTTTTGGGAGTTATTTAAGTTTTCTCTTTAAACCAGCTATCTTTTATTATAATTTAAACCACTTCCCTCCAGCCCTTTCCTTTACCAGCTATGTTTTATATCTTTGGAAAGTATTTCCTCTTTCAATCTTTCCATGGAGGCCATGTTATCCAGTTCCATAATTAGTTTACTTTATTTCTAATGTAAATTTTGTAATCTTTACAATCAGTCCAGAAACTTCTGAATTGCAGAATCTCTAAGTATTTCAATTCAGGGACTCACTAGTATGTTGTGTAGAAAAGTTGCCTTCCTTTATATGACTATTTCCCTACTTGTTACTTAAATTTTAAAGCTTATAAATGAGCTGAAAGCAAAACACTTTTATCTGAACCAAGTAGCATGGGAATAATAATTACAGCAGTACTGTTTATCTTCTTCTAAAACAATAAAAAACTTTTGCTTTTGCTCCTTTTGAGGAGTATGGCTAAATACTTTGCGTTCTATTTGACATATTAGCTTTGGATTCCATGTGGTAACACAGGCTTACATTCCTGCTTATCTGCTTCTGGAATCTTGCTCTAGGAACCCAAAGTCTCCTTTGTTTATGACTTCACAGTGCTCATCCTCTTCCAGATGCTATCAGCACCCAAGCATATAATCAAGTCTTACTTTGTGTGTGCAAATCAAAGTAAATCTGTATTGTTAGGGGTAACATTTGCTGTTTATTCCCTTACCTATTGTTCCACATAAAATGACAGCTTATTTTCTATGTATTTATACATCACACTGCTTTCTTATTTCACATAAAGTGATCAGCATCGAAATTTTAACCCAAGCTACAATAGTAACTTTGTTATATTTTTCCTTTTTCATATTAAACATAAGAAATGTAGATTCTTACAGTAAAGAAAATGCTATTTAATGTTAGGATTCCATGAACAAGCTAGATTTAGGACAAGATCGTTCATACTGATACAGGGAAACTAAAAATACAGAGGACATTGGCTGACAATATACAGACAGAAAAGAAACAAAAACTTTAGCAGCAGAAAGTCTGTATTTTGAAAGAAAGTACTGTGTTTATGACATGGAAATAGAGTGGAAGGTTTAAGAACAGATGAAAAGTGCCAAAAATTCTTTCGATCATTTCCATGGAAACGGGCGAGGCTAAGACAAAAAGCTGCTCTACAAACACCAAAGTCCAGGAACTGAGCTGCATCCTGGAGGCAGGCATAATGAAGAGGGTGGATAAAGAGCTCAAACCACCTCCCCCCACAGGTTTTAATTAAATTACCTTTATTTTCTTGAGACCCTCCCAGTGTACATGGCTTGCCTGGAAGAAACTGGAATACCACTGATCTGAAATAAAGGCAAAAGGAGAATCTAGGAAAGGTTACCAATTCTGTCAAGCTTTAGGCATCACTTTATTATAACATTGCACCATTAGAACATTGCTTTAGCTCTCCTCTTTCAGATATAGCTGCATTTAAAACCTTGAGGTTCCTGAAGGCTCAGAGTTGCAATATTTTTAGCCATGATGCCAATGTTGTGAGAACAACCTGTGTAAAATAACTGTCCATCATTCTTCCAAGTAATAAATCCTGAAATTACAGCAATGTTCTAAAGCTATCAATGAGATTTTTTTCCATGTTATTACTGAAGACTTCTGACATTGCCCTGGCAGAGAGACAGGCTACTCTCAATCCAGGCTGGACGCGGGTGCAACAGGAATCCCTGAAATGAGTGAAAGCTTTGCCTGCTGCAATGTGCCAGGCTGGGTTTCTCTAGAATACGCCACTGCCACTTCTCTTGTGTAGCTTTGGTAATGGTTTCTACTCCTAATAATAAAGAGTAAAGTTAAGAATCCAAGGCATTTATGCTGGGTAGAAAATAACTATTGACTTAGTTCCAGTAATCTCATTATATTTTTCCACCATACATCTGTTACAAGGCAAAAATCTTGTAACAAACACAGAGAGGCAGATTTTCACCTAGCAAGAATGCTGCTTAGTGACAGTTTTGAATACTTCAGTTTTAAATTGCTTGCAATTTTTGCTGTTTCTGAGATTAAAAAATATTTTAAATCTTAATTCCAATTAAAGAGTAAAATTTAAAATGAATT
Source organism: Turdus rufiventris (assembly GCA_013186435.1). Lineage (NCBI taxonomy): Eukaryota > Metazoa > Chordata > Aves > Passeriformes > Turdidae > Turdus > Turdus rufiventris. The sequence goes on along the minus strand of PYHW01010833.1, from coordinate 12,380,276 downwards.
ATCATTTAACAAATAAAACTTATTTTAAAAAAACCACACAACATTAATCTGAGTTATTTTAGAAAATGAGAGAATAATATTGCCCATCCCACTAGCTCTTCCCTTTATTTTTTACATATATTTGCTGATTGTTGGAAATATTTGAAACAACTTTATTAATAACCCTCCACTGTAGTAAACAGACTAGTTTTGTATAATTTAATATGCCCCTGACTTCGGTGTCAAAAATTCTGTAGGTCAAAATTAGCCAATCTTATTGATGTTCACCTTAGTCCTGTTTTGCTGACTTAGTATTTCACACCAGACATATGGAATTTTCTGACCTAGAAATTTAGTAATTAACCTCTCCAGATAAGTCTATTATGACAGCATATTTAAGCCAACTGCAATTCTCCAATTCACTAGAGTAAGTACAGATATTCCTTATGAACACTAGAATTATTACTGTTTTATGTGTCTGATATTTGGGATTTCAATTTTTCAAATAGTTTAGTCAGTCTCAGCCAAGGCAAATAATAATTTCTCTAGGTTTGAATAAAACAGAATTTCTCAGAAGCAATGGCCTTTAAACAAATATTTAACCTCAAATTTTTTGGCTGTTTTGTGTTTTGTCATATACAGACGAGAGGCAGCTAATACCCTTTATCTGTAATATCACATTAAAAAATGCACAGCACTGTTGAGAGATAACAGGATATAGATATTCAGGATTCAGCTGAGCTGATCTGGTTTAAGTAATAATTTAACTGTGAAGGTGGGTGGATCAGCTTAGATTGCCTTCCAATCAATTTTTCTTTGATTTTATTATCAACTGAACTGCTGATGCACCAGTTGCTTGTTTCTAATGTAGTGCCAGCCACGGAAATCTAGTTTGGTTTCCTTCCTATCATGCAGACAGCATCCTGTTTCACTGCAGAAATTGGATAGCATGTTTGTATTTTTTAATTTTTGAGACTTTGCATTTTTAGGCCATGAATGTTCTGCTCTGTAATCTCTCAGTAGGGTGATCTCAGATTCTGAATCCTTTATATGAATAAAAATTCCCCCAATTTCCATGCCCTAAATGCCCTTCATGGATAAATTATAACCACATATTACAGTAACCCCTTGTTTTTTGCCAAACCACTTTGCTATCACTAATGTTTGTTACACAGTCAATGAATAATACCACTGCCAAGAATTATGAATTATGACCAAAAGTCTCCACTTGTCACAGAAAAGTGAGGTTTACATGTGATGTATTCTTACATTTTTCATAAATTGCATGTATTTTAATTTATTTTTACCAGAAAGCCTCAATTTCTCCCAGAGTAAGAAACAGAACACAATAGAAAAGTAAGTGAATCATACTTTCCCACAACTCCTTTCTTGTGAAAAGGGTCCCATTTACTATTTCTTTATGCACTAGATAATCTGGCCTTCCAATATTTCCTTATTTTCCTAAATTCTTTCAGGAGAGAGATCTCTGCATTTGTCATACCTAACATAGCAGATAAAAAGAGGTTTTTTCTAGAAATGTTCAACTTTTGACTATACAGCAAGGAGCACAAAGGCTGTTTGGGGTGTTTTTTGTTTGTTTGTTTTGTTTTTATCAGTATTTATTATGTTGAAGTATAGAAACAGCAAATTCATTGTTCTTCCTAATTATAAATTAAAGCAGGCTCTGTTGGTGAGGGGAAGCTATAGGTCATAAAAGATACATTAAGATATTTTCACTTGGCACTAAATCAGTTCACTGGAAAGAAGATGGGAAGGTCGATAAGTGTGAAGAGTCTGGATATCTTGGAAAGAAAATTCCTCTTCAGTTCCCTATTTGGTTATGTCCAGCATCTTTAGCCTCTGCAAAGCAAAAAGCTGCATTAACTTTTGAGTGAGTACATGGAAGTGGAGCATCAGAATGCAGGAGCTCACTCATGTGGGACTGCTGGATAACAGTCAGGTTAATATTTAAGTAGCTAAGCTTTCAAACTTCTGTATATCTGAGGATTGCTAGTAATTAATAAAAGTTTTACAATAAAAATAACAATAAAAAAGAATCTTGCAACTAATTTTTTAAGTTGTAAGAAATGCTATTTTTTTAAGACCTAATCACTGCAGCAGTTGATGATTTTCTAAACTAAATAGATATTTGTGTTCTCAAAAGAAGAAATTTTGAAAAGCGTTTCATTGAGCCATCCAGACTTTTATTGTACATGCACATTTTAAAATTGCTTGGGGAAACTGCTACAAAGAATTACTTTGTGCTGGAATAAATCATCGTCTTTAGTCTTCAAGAAACACTGTTGCTCTCACTGCCTAATATGGGAACCACAAACCTTTCAAAACAGGAAAACCTGATCCATATGTATTTTAACTTTTAGAACTCTCCAGTCCTATGAAACGGTTCAAAACAATTAATCTATATTATTTGGTATCAGCTGGCTCAAGGCTTGTGTGAGGTAAGTGCCATAATAAAATCAGAGAGCAAATCTCCCGATTCCCAGGTGAGCTCCTGTTTATCTCAGAGAGCCGCCACGGAGCCACTCTTGGTGCATGGAGCCTTACGGGAGCAGCGACTCCTTGTTCAGCAGCTGCATTTCTGCAGCAACACATTTAGGTCTCTGTAGGAGTAGGTCAAGATGTATGTATTGTATTGTGACCTGCTGGATGAGCTTACGCTGATCCCTAAGCCACTCAGGGGCCTTATCTTCAAACAGAAGGTATACAGAGACAGAGATGAAAAAACAGATCTGAAAGAGCCATCTGAAGTAGCTTCTGTCAAATGCTAGCCAAAAAAATATCTATAACTGCAGCTACAGATCAGTATTTGTGAATAGAAGCAAGTTTTCTTTTTTAAAACCTACAGTGTATATGAACTATACATAGTAAAGAACTTTCTTTTCTTTCCTTTTTTTTTTTTAATACAGATGTCTGACCTTACTAATACAAAGGTATTGAAAGTTTCTGTGCTAGAAATCTAAGAATGTGTTCAGAGAACAGCATTAGACATGAAATAACATGACACGTTAATTTTTTTACCTTTTTTCAACAGTAAATATTTGTCAGATAGCAGTAAACAGGTAAGAAAATATAGCCAGTTTCTTCAGGAAAGAGAAACTAAGGTGCTTGTTTTCTCACTTTCATGTTGTCTAATGCAAAAATATATAGTTTTGTAACTCTTATAAACTTGCTTTCTGCAAATTCTGAAATATCTGCAGGTTTGTATGTAAATGAGGCAGATGACCTTTCGAGAGGTAGAAATGTCTACATTAAAAATCCTGTTTGTTCTTGCCTTTATCTTAAGTATAAAAGCCATCAAGATAATAAGCAAGTCTGTTCTTCATGTTAGAATAAAATGTTCTTTATGAAAAGAATGGAGTTTAAAGAAAAAGAAACCAAGGAGCATCAAGACATGAAGTTTAAAAGAAGAAAAAGATGAAACAGTTTTGGAAGTAATAGATATTGTTTGAGTATATAAAAAAGTAGAATAATAACAATTATTTGATTACATTGATTACATTGTTTGATAAATAAAATAACAAAATACTTTGGATATTTCATATTATTTACTTTCTGCTTGTGTTTAGAGACTTAAATATAAAGACACGATTAACAAAATCTCCCTTTTTACTCCTTTCCATCCTGGATGTTATAAACTCCCAGCAGTATATTTTACTTCAGCTGTCTCATTCCCAAGCTGGAGACTTAGTCTAAGCAATTGTGTTTTGTACAGAAGCTGACTTCATCTTTGACTTCTTTACTGATGTTTTGTGAATCTTTTCTGTTTCTCTGTGAGATTGTGTAGCTGCACATCATATCCAAATTGTGGATTTATGGTGTCCTAATGACATAGTTTGCATTTATCATTTTTCCTAATATTTTCCACATGTGATTTGCTTACTGACCACCACTGATCACCAAATGAACATTTTCCCAACATGATATGTTACAGTTCCTAGATTTCATTCAATTGTTGAAAACAATTAACTTTGTTTTTATCATGACATCTCTGTTAACCATTTGATATTAAACCTGTGAATTTCACTTACAATTTTAGGCATTAGCCACTCAGTCTTGTTTGTACTCCTGAAGTTCTTTTAGGGGCTTGTATTGTGAATATAGGTTGTGCTAGTATCTCCATACAGCACAGATACAGCTTTTCAAGCAGAATATTCTGCCTATTCCACCTTATTTTCAAGGTAACTGACCAAAACTCTTACATAATTATCACTGACACTTTCCTATCTACAACACTGCACAATTATGACATGAAAAATGCAATGTAAGAAACCGGAATAAGGCTGGGGTGACCACTGGTGACAGCAAGTGCTAAGACCAGGTGAGAGAAATCCAATTTTAACTGGGTACTTCTTTGACAAAGTAGAAACAAGAGGGGGAAGTAGGGAAAGCTTGTTAGATAAGAGGTCAGTTTTGCTATCCCATGTTTTTTTCCCACACAGAGGCTATTTCAGATAATCATATTGGTGAAAAAAAGCAGAATCCATGTACTTAAGAGAGTCACCTAATTTCCTATTTAAATGCAGCCAATTTAGGAATAGAATAGAGTACACCAAAGAATATTGAATTACATTGGAGAAGAAAAACATAATTTCACAATCGAAATTGGAACATAACACTGAGCAGAAATGCACTTTTCAAATATAAATGCCAAGGAAATGTGAAGGCTATTGTCATATTGTTGTTTATGCTTACTATTTCGTCTACCTTTTAAAATGCTTCCTTCACAATATACCTTTTCTGTGATGTCCTGCAAAGAATGTGTGTTAACACCTTCCCCAATATGTAATTGAGAATCATGCATCTGCACTAGGGAAAAAGGATCTGCTACATGTGTGTTGTTAATTTATTTCAAATTATTATACCTGTGTTGGCTAAATGTTGAAGGTTTTTTTGTGAATTCTGTTCATAATCATCATAAATTAGCACTTCTCTCAAACAGTTAATCCTAGCTTTCAAAAGCAGAATTCTAGTGCAATCCCCAGATACCATCAACGTCTGTGTACTCTGATGACAAAGACAACTATGGCAAAAAACTCCCACTGCAGGTGTGTTTTCTGCTTTAATTTGCATTGGGTTCATTATTCTCCCACTTTTTAATAAAAAGTTGCTAATGCAGGAACAACCTCTCAAGGCAAGGATAATGATTTTGCTGAAGTCAGAGGTCTTTTTCTCAATGGGTGATAGCATTTAATGCTGTTGTAGCACAGAAGAAAATTTAAATGAGAAAACCATGTTTCCTATGCTACAGATTTTTCTGAAACATCCTATCTGAATGAAATGAAGCTGTATTCATTAAAGATATTAGAAGACACTGGCTGATCTCTGAGGCAGCTCAAAGAAGCTCTTTCTGAAGAAACTTTAACTTGAGAGAAGGTTCTATGTTATTAATACTTTCAAGATAGATACCTGGGAGCAAAATCCGTTTCATCCATGGTATTTGAAAATAAAGCTTCAGATACTAAATGTTACTAGAAAAAAAACCAAAACAAAACAACAACAACAAAGAAAAGGCACGAAGCAAACTGCAACTATATTCATATTTTATATCCTTGAAGTAAGAGTCTATGGACATAGGGAAGTTATCCTTTTTTATACAAAGCAGTTGTTGAACGAACTGCAACAGGCAATGTTAAGCAGGGATGAAATGAGATGAGTTGAGATGCTGACCCCTTCTCTCAGTGTACAGTGAAATCCACAACAGTTTATAAAATATGGAAAAAAGATGGGAGAACATCAGGGTAGCACAGCTGTGATGGGCACCCTGTCAGCAATATAGAGAAAACTACTTCCATGTTTGCTGTCCTCATATACACTCAAAGGAAGTAAAATTGCCTTCATGTTGGAGTTTTGAGGAAGGGTCTTTGCAGCTGACAGCCCAGAACAAGGCCTGAAACAAGCACTAGCACAAGAAGCATCTTTACAACCTGAAAAGGCCTTGATAGCTCTGTTCAGTGATCAGCACTGAAACCCGTTCAACACCCTATATATATTTAATGCAACTACAAACTGCAGTGGAATAGAAGATGAGGAACAAAATGCACGAATATAAAAAGCGCCTGCATGCTTTGGACATCTGGAGAATGAAGCATATATCCTTCAGCACGAGATAAAACTATCTGATGCAATTATAATTTCAGCATTATTGTACTGTGGCAAACTTGACAACTGAAAGTCAATGATAACAAGAAGCCTAATGAAGCATCTGCAAAATAGTCTCAGAATTACTGACGTTATCATAGAAGTAGTGACAAAATGTGAAAGAACACAGGAAAAATATATGCTGCTTCCAAACTTAGGAAATGATAACTTAAAATGAGCTTGCATAGCTTTGTGCTGATATGTGAATCAATCCTCCAAGGAGTAAAGAAAAGGGCAGCCAGGACACAGAAGGAAAAGACTAAGACAATCTTATGTGCAGTTATGTGGACTGGCTGGTAGAACTTGCTTCTTCTCACACTGAAAGGAGTAGAAATGAGTGTAATTCTGTAATATATGGGATGATTCATGACCAAGATATTGTATATGACATTACAGTCCTCTCAATTTCATTTCATATGTATACATAAACTTGAAAGGATTTAAAGCAATAAACAAAGCAAAAGGGATAAAAATAGCCAGCTAGCTTCAGAGAAGGGCATTTTTAAAATTCTGTCAATTCAAAATCGTGGTTGTTGCAACGTTGAATTAAGTTTTCAAAAGATTAAAGAATTACATAATTGCATGTGCAATATGCAAGAGTTCAATGATCTCAATGGCAAACTTAGCCTGTCTATGAAAGAGTTCATGTTGCAGATCTGACACCAGAAGTGAATATTCAGTATCTTGTTCAAAAACGTTAATGTAAAATCATAATCACCCTTTCTGACATAGGCACTGTCATTGTGCATTTGTGCTAAGCACATATGCACCATTTGGTTATATTGCTAGATAATGAGAAGTACCTATGCTTAATTTCTGCTTTAATTGCATATAATGTGACTTAATCCACCAATTATTCTAGTTCCCATGCCTAGGAGCTTCTGAATGCACACAGATTTTTTCAGATAAATTTAAAATCGAGTTAAGTATCTTTGTTCTTTGTTTTAAATTAAATAAGCTCCTGTTTCCCCTTTTTTGTGTTTAGATTGTCACATGTCCTTGCTGAGAGAACTGGGATATCATATATCTTATCAACATAGAAGGAAGTTCTAAAGTTGGTAGCACTTGAATACACAGCTTGAAAACTGATCTCACTCCTGAGATAGATGTACACTATTAAAAACTATGGAAGAGTCCGCTTTTATTTAAATAAAAATGAATTGCTGTTTTAGGTTAACTTTTTCACCCTCTGTGTAACACTAATGCACTTTCTGGAAATGTGTCCAATTACAATAACTTGAAATACAAAATTGTGAGCATGTAACATAAAATGTTCAGAGTGTATTCAAACTTGTAACAGAAATTCCAAGATGAATAAAATATTTCTGGATAAAATATATCCAACATGAGAATGGAATTAGCTGTTATCCTTAAGAGTCACCAGTGTTTTAGGCCATAAAAATCCATATCATCATGGATTTATTGATTTAAATCAGTAACATAAGAGACCAACCTGAGCTCGAACAACTGAATTGAACAGTGAACAGAAGCAGGAGAAGAAAATCTTTCTTATCTGACATATTTAAAATAAAGTAATAGATAATGCAAGGAAATAAATTTTTCCATTTCAGAATAAGTTAGGGGTACAATTTTCTTGTATACAAACCAGGAAAAAATGACATACACATTAAGTCTAAATAAATGAAAATGAAAATTACTGGATCACTGGGATTTCAAGTTCAATAAAATTATCTTGTGATAACTTAAGTAATCAAGGATATTTTATAAAATTTCAGAAGTACTTACAAGGATATCAGAATTATTACATGTAACTCTTTAAGAAGGATGATAACTGAAATAAGAATCTTGAAATCAAGGTTAAACCAGAAAGTGAATAGCAGAACAAGTGGTAAGGCTTGTCTGGGCAAAATGTCTTCATCAGTTTGGTCATAGTATCTTTTGGTTTCAAGAAGCAGACTACCCACATCTCCTCAGGTTCTCAACCCTGCACTTAATTTAAGAGTTACTGTGTCTCTGTACTGGGAAATAGCAGAGTGAAAGACAAAAGTGGATCTTAATGCAGTAAATTACTACTGGTTAAGCATTACATGTTTTAACACAGTGTACTCAGCTAGATAACGGAGTGATTTATCTCTCCCTTCATCTGCTTCCACTGCAAAGAAAATTACGAGTAATTGTTATCATCATATGCTCAAACAGTACATTTATTAGCAGTGTCTGTTTGTGTATAACTTTCTGATCCACTTATCTGGACTCAAAATAAACAGGGGAGTTTCATGCAGTCTCTCCCCTGTCATCTGTCCTCAGAGATCAAGGACATTAAGCAAGGAATTCAGCTTTTTCAAGAATAGAACAGGCTTTTACCTGCAGCAGCTATTTTGCCAGCTGTGAAGCAGTGCAAATCTACTGGTATCTGGCAAAAATATCTGTTTGTGCTCACATTTTTTTTCTTTTTTTTTTTTTCTTCATATGGTTGTTTTTTGCTTGGTTGCGGCTTTTTGTTTATTTTGGTTGGGGGCTGGTTTTTTTGTTTGTTGTTTGCTGTTTGTTTTCATCAAGGATCTAACATTTCCTAAAAAAGATACTACTTGCTATGAATTATCAAACATTTCTCTCTTCCTTTTCTTTTTTCTTACTTCCCTTTCGTTTCCTTTAGATGTATATGAGAGACTTTTAATGGGTCTTTAAATAAGTATCTGATGTTATACACAGATCTGCATTATCAAAAGACTGTCCTGGAATTACTTAGAAAAAAGTAATGAAGCAATCTGGCTATAAAGCATCTGGTGAAAGGCTGTAAATAAATGTATGGTATCATCAGGAAGAGCAAAACATGACAAAAACCTTCACAGCTGAGTTGTGGAAGCATAGTGACAGAATAATGCATTAGTTTTATATTTTGCCTTGTAATGACTGAAACACAAAACTTTACCTACTTGCAAGACTAAAATAATACCACCATTGTTAACTCAAAGAGTTCTTAATTGGAAATCAAGGGAATCTGCATTTTTGCTGCTGTTGGAAAAATTAAATTTAAAAGTAGGAACTTGAAAAACTATTATCTTGTTTTATCTGATAATAGAAGAACCAAATGCAATTAGATACACAGGTATAGGGAAAAAGAGAAAGAATTCAAAACTCTCAGGTCACTTCTCTACCATTACAGACAACAATTAACTTTTTGAATTTTTTTTTTTAATTTTCTTTTACTTTCAAGCTTTTGATTATTCCTGGACACTGATGGAATCTTATATCCATCCTAAATGCTGCATGCTGGATGAGAAAAGAAGGACTGAAATGGCATGGAGTTGCAATCATCTTGCTGAATAAAGCACCATTCCATAGAAAACATAGAAGTGGATCCCCTGATCATTCTGAGCCATCTCTCTTTGCAAAACCCTGTTTAGCCTAAAGGAAAGTTCACATCTAGAATCATAGAATATTACTTGGAAGGGACCCACAAGGACTATCCAGTCCAACTCCTGGCCCTGTACAGGATACCCCAAGAGTCACACCAGGTACCTGAGAGCATTGTCCAAACCTTTCTTGAACTCTGCCAGGCAGTGACCACTTCCCTGAGGAGCTGTTCCAGTGTCCAACTACCCTCTGGATAAAACACCTTTTCTTGATACCCAGCCTAAACCTCCTCTGACACAGCTTCAGGCGATTCCATTTAAAATTGCTGTTTCATGAAAAAAAAAATGCTGTTCTCTGCCTTGAGTCATGGTGCAGTTTATGTTAACTTATCTGCAAGGATTTATCTAACCTAAAAGATAACAAAGATTACAGTCACTGAGCAATTCTGAGACAATTGTGATGCAATAAACTACAAAGTACATACATGTAAACACAATACTTTTTTTTTTTTTTTTAATGGTCATGAATGTTTTTATTATATATGCCAAAAATTGCATAATGCTCCTGGAAAATCTATTTACTTCCATAAATTGCTCGTACATAATCTACTTATTTCTCACAATTATTCATCAGATGAATGAGCTTTAAAGATTAATCAGTAATTTTACTTGAACAGCTAGTGCAATCTAAGTTCTGCTGTGAGAAATGGGGGATAATATTAAGCCCTGTAGTTTTCATTACACAATTATTGTAGTTTAATTACGCTTATAATTTTACTCCACAAGGATTGAAGGTCAAGAGTTATAATATGTAAATCACCATTCAATGAATTAAGTTTAAAAGTATAGATCTTTAAATTATATGTGTTAAGAACTATCCAACAATCAAATTTCATTTATTGACAGCACTGAATATATTTACACAATAAGGCAACATGACTGCTTGATGCCAATTTCCTAAGTAGGATGGATGAATTGCAAAATATATCACATGTTTAATATAACGGTATTTCACTGTGTATTGAAATTGAATAAAAAGATTTTAAAAAGTATTTATAGCTGTCTGTAATGCCTCTTGTTAAATGGAAGAAATTTATCCTGACCAGTATTTCCCCTTTTTGCAACACCACAACACTGGGAGCTGCTATGCTTCCACTTCCAATTTCCTAACCAGCTTTTTCCTCATCTTGTTTTTGTGAAAAACGTTTTTCTTCCTTAACCTTGCACTTGTTCTTATTAAATTCCATTCTGCTTTTTCCAGTCATTTTCCCAATTCCATTAGTGTAGTTTTGATTCTAATCCTGTGAAAGAGTCTTAGAGATCTTAATAGTTTAATACCATTCATATCTGTACCAAATAGAGGTCATCCTTTCTCTCTATTCCATCATACAGACCATCAGTGAAATTACTGAAGAGAACTCAACCCACAGACATCTGCAAAACTTAACTGAGACATCCTTCTCTTTTGATAGCTTCTCTCCAGCCCTGTTTTATGACAAGATTTTCAAGAACTAAGTGACGAAGAGCTGTTAAATAATTGTATCACTGTGTCGACACGGTGCCTAAGATTTATAGATGACATCTTTATTATCTCAATTGGAAATCTGGACTCCCTTATTGATTTTTACCACAAATTCAGTAATAACCATTCTCCATCAAACTGTCACTGTAACATTTGTGCACCAGCACCATTTCCCTACAGCAACATCAGCAGTGTAACGTGCAATGTGATAAATGGACAACTAAAGGCCAACACATATACAGGCTCCTCAGAAACCTTTATATACAGCAGATCACTCATAGTGCTCACCTTGGCAATAAAGATTTACATATATCAGAATTACTCTCATGTAGAAAAGAATTTCAGAAAAAAGCATGTGAAACACCATGTGAAGAAATGTTTAAGTAAAGACGCGTCACCCATCACCAAATGTAGATTTGCTACTGTCACAGCCCATCCTCTCCCAGAAGCTATACAAAGTGTCATTCAATAACTACAAGTTGTAATACAAGAAACTTCTTGCTCTTCAAACAGCCCTGGTTAGCTTCACTAAATTGATTCTGAAAGGAAACTCCTCGTGCTCTCAGGCACACTAAATGAATATAGGTTTTCCTTGAATTAAGAACAGAAAATGTACCAACCCGTACAGTACTACAATAAATATTCTCAACTGCAGAACAATTAGCAGCCTACAAATCTTACAGCTGCACAGTGAAAAATACTCTTATGGCAAATGTGTAGGTGAAATTAAGCACTTTTTCCATATAAGAATATTAATTCACACAGAAAATATGCATAGGACCACACACTTTTAACGAAGGAGGATATCCTTCATTTGAAATTTACGCGAAATTCACATTCCACCATATTTTCAGTCTTGGACCAAAAAATGAAGCTGTTAAACTACTGAGAAAGAAGATTCTGCAAACTAAAATAACTAATTAATTTCTGTGGGGTTTTTGTAATACCTACCAAAAATTGGAGTTTGGTAGAGTCATGCTCTTCTAACCTTTCTATTTTGCCCAATATAAACTGTTGTCCACTTTCCCTTGCATAATTTAATTACTAAGTCCCTACATTTCTCCCCACTTATTTTCTAGCCCCTACACACCAAACACCCTTTTTCCAGAGACTTCTCTGAAATAGAGTCAAAACTGAGATTTTTTTTTTAAGTTAGTATTTAGAAATCAATTTCTTCTGTTTCAGGACTAAGCAATGCATGTTTGCTGAAAAGGTTGTCTACTTATTCTAAATATTTAAGCTGGTCTTAAAAGAGATATTAGTTAGACACAGAATCAGTTAAGCTGAGAAAGAACTCTGTGATCGAGTCCAGCCTATGACTGAGCACCACCCTGTCAATGAGGCCATGGCACTGAGTGCCACAGTGTTTCCTAAAACACTTCCTGGGATGGCCACACCACCTCCTTAGCCAGGCCCATTCCAGTGTTTAACCACTCTTTATCTGAAGCAATTCCTCTGAAATAGAGAAAAGATCCAGAAAAAGTGCTTTGAGACTTTCTTTTTAGTCTGAGGTGTTTGACACAGATGAAGGGAAGAGGGGTTGAGAGTGTTCAGGATATGTTAGAAAATGTTCAGGACCTCATGGGATGTTTTCTTGTATGGTTTTCTGTATAGGTACATATATAGTGCATCTCAACAATTAAAGGAATGATTAGGTAGTGTTTTGCAATCCCTAGAGCTCTGTCGTATGAGGTGGAAGTCAAATTGCACTGAAACTGTCAAGGGCAGGAGGAGAGTGACTGAACCTGTTCAGCTACGCTGTAGAAGGAAATGCAGATCCTGCACTCAGAATTTGAGTGGTACATGGAAGAAAAGGCAGCTTTACTGAAACAGTTACTTCAGAAAAAAAAGTCATTTGAGCTAAGGACTGAAAAATAATTGCTTGACACCGATGGAATAAGTCTGGAGATAAAGACAAATTGAGCAGAGATGACAACGAGGATCAATGACTTGGTAAATGTCTGGTTTTTACTCTGCGGGAGAAGGAGTTGCCAGGCACCTCTCAGATTCTATCAGCTGGAGACATGCAGCTATTTCTGGAAATAAGCCATATGTACATTTCTATCCCTGATATAATTCCTTGTCTTAACTACNTAATTCTTGAAACCAAGTATTTAATTTTCTTTTCCTTGTTCTCAAAGGAAGATGTTAGTGGCCCTTTCTGAATCTTTAATTTAAGCTATGCATCTTCTGGTACTGCATTTAATCCTATCCAAGTCTCAAATACTCACTAGCTGCAAGTATGTAGCAGGTGGATGTCAGCAATACCGAGGGTAGTCTTCTAGGTTTTGTGCATCAGATTCAATTTGTTTCACACAAACAGACCCTGGCTTTCTTTGCAGCTTTTATAAATCAGTCTTCTGCATTCCCTATCCTGGGAATCTTTCTGACAGAGGACTGTGTATTATGGAAATTTGCTGGTGGAGCAACAAAAGTGCTGCTGCATCTTTGGACTGAGATTTTAACCTTTGTACCATAATATTCTTCTCTAGTACAATACCAGAATCCTAATGCAAAATCTGCACATATAACTTTTCTTGTTTTCAGAAACTAAGCTTTTGAAATATGCTGATGCCCATTTGAACGGTGTTTGTGTCCTAGCTGAACAGAATATAGTCTTGTTCTAGCCTTAAGAAGAGATTCTGCATCCAGACTTTCACCTCTGCTGCCTTTGCAAACAATTCCACCTTCTTTCTGCTATTATTTCAAGGTTTTCTTGACAAGTGAGTACAGAAATGAAGAGATAAAGCCTGACTGACTCAATTTTTCTCAGGCCCATAGCCTACAGTCACATTGAAGAGATTAATGCACTACAGCAAATCACCTCCTGGGCATCCAAATGCAACCTGGGGGCATCTTTTCAATTTTTATTTTATTTATTTTTTTATTTTTTAAACCAAACATTAGAAAATGAAAATATACAGTCAAGGATTTTCTCCCTTGCTCTTCTCAAATTGCATCCATACTTTGATTTTCAAGGTAATAAGATGTGGAAAAGAGCAAGTTTGCTAGAAATGGTGCCACCACAGGTATTCATTATGAAATATGCTCCACAAAGATGAACTGAGGGGGGTTTTAATCACAATTTCAATAGCACATCTCTATTCTGAATAGCATTTTGTCCAGTTTCTAAGAATAATCTGCACAGACATGTGTCATTCACTAGGGAAGGCTATGCTGCGTTAAATTCATCATGTGAGACATATGTTAAACCTTCAGATTGTTTTTGTTGGGCTCCTAAAAATAGTTGTTATAATTCTGCATGATAACAAGACATTGTTCAGGAGTCAAAACTGCAGTTTGGAAAAACCATCTTGTTAATATATTCAACAGCATATTGAGAATGAGAAATGTCAAAGAATTTGTTTCAAAATGCAAGCACGGGTTCACTTCCTTAGGCTATAAAATTTATTCATGTGCATTTCCACTAAAATTTTCCCTACAAGCTTCTGGTTTCTAATCTAAGAAAGACAATCCTCTAACTTGAAAAAACACTCCAACACTCAGATATTTTCCTATCAAGTGACTCCAGAAGCTATGGTAGTATGCTTCAAACCAAGGTTTTTAAAACAGAAGGCGTAGGTGCCGTTGAAGGTGCTGCACCTTGGCATTTGTCTTGATTTTCTGAGGCATCTTTCCTGAAGGATGGCATGTGCTGCCCTCCTGCTTCACCCCCTTATGTTTATGTTACCATTTGTAACCCCAAGAAGTTCCACAGCTAAGTTACCTGTATGCAGCAGATGGTGGCTTGCTGACTCAGAGAGAAAAGAATATTCTGTTTCTCTGAAACTCACAAGACATTAAGTTGCTGTAATAGAAATATTCTACCACCTCATCCCCACACATACATTTAAATCTGATTTCACCAACTTTCTCACCAATGTATAAAAGCAGTTGTTCTGACAAAGTCCAAACATCCATTAGAAGACAAGGGCTTCTCCCCAAGGCTCAGGGATGGCTTCAAGGGAAATAAAGACAACCCTTGAAAGAGTCAAAACTACATAAAATAACATAAGCCTTTTGGAGGCAAATGTAAACTCAAGTAACCCTTTGGGGACGGAATGGCTTCAAGGCTAATATGAAACAGCTTTTCAGCTGCAGAATAAACTGAAGAGCAAATTATAAAGTGGCAAGGACCCACTGACAGAAAAGTAAAGGATAATCCCTTCATGCTATATGAAAGAAGTAGATGGCTGCATACCAAAGGTTAGCCATGTGGCTCAAAGTGTGTCTTCAGCTTTACTATCACTTTCAGAAGAACCACCTTCTCCTCATCCTTTTCTGCAAACCTCTAACATGCATGGGTTCTTCTACAAGGAGAGGTCATGGCAGAGGGAAAAGTGAGGGAACAGGGTAGCCTGGGGTGATGATAGCACATTCAGCAACATGCTTGTCAGAGCACACGGCTGTGCTGAGAAGTAACAAACTCCCAAAGGGTACATGCAAGGGCACTAGGCTAGATGCCACTCCAGAAGAATCTGAGAAGCACATCAGGGAAGCAGCAAACCACAGGGATGTAGCATGGTCAGTGCAGTTCCTTCTCCTCCCCGTCTCCAGTCTAGTCCCAACGCTGCAGGAAAGCCCTCGTCACTAGGAACAACAACGAAAGGCATGTCAGGCTCTGGAATAAACACTGGGAGATCATTCTGTCCAGATATCTACCAAAAACTATTCTGCAGAGGATTGTGATGTTTCCTGTCTCTACTGCTGCAGATTTCAGTGGGTGACATAAGTATTTGTAGAGTACAGATACTGGCAGCCCTTGCACAGGAGTGGCTCATCCCTTCCTGCTTTTTCCAGACAGTACCCAGGCTAAGGAACTGTGACAAAACATGAGAAACTCAGCTACAACACCGTACATTATTAGTACACATAGTTTATGTATCTTTACACTCTTTTGTTTCTGTTTGTTGAAAGGAAGCTCAGGTTTCTGTCCCACTGACAACCTGAAGATGTACAGCGTATCCCTTACAGAAGGAATCTTCTGGCAGGATCTTCAAAAACAGAAAATTTAGAGCTGTTTCTTACTATTTCTACGCTTGTGGTCTGTCTTCATTATTAGACTGTAGTCAGTCAGCATTGCTTTGCCTTTGGTAGGTGTGCTTAGCTACACACGAGTGGTTGGGACATGTCAGCTGGGAAGACCTGAGAGGTTTCAGACAGATTTCATTGTACAGATGTACCTCAGGCATCTCTAAAAACACTGCAAAAGGGGCTAGATTATATGAAGTTTTATTTTACTGCAAAATAATTATTCTGTGTATTTACTATGAATTAATTACAGATTTAAAATAAATCTAAACACTTAATTCTACTAAGAGATAAGCCTGGTTGGTATTTAACTGATAGTTTCTGAACTGTATTTCTTAATCCCTAATGTAGTTGCATTTCACAAGAAACCCCTCCTAAATTAACAGAATAGAAATTTGTTATTTTTAAGCTACAAATATCACTTGGGGGCTCAGTCTTAGATTTCTTGGGCATCTTAAGCACTATTCAATTGTTTTTCTAGCTGAGCAGTCAGATGGACTAAACAGGTTGACCTGAATTTCACCCAGGGTGCAGAACAAAACAATCAACTAGCACCAAACAGGAGATTTCAGAACATCTGGTGCTCTTAACTGTCAAGAAGGGAATTTCAGCAGGAAGAAATAGAATAGAGGCATCAGGCTTATAGCTTTCCCCCATTTCCCATCCTCTTCTGTGATCTGTTTAAATTCTCAAGCTTTACAATATGATTACTGGACTGAAAGTCTTGTAATTGGCAGTAGGGAAATAAAAAAATAATTATTGTAAGTCACTCTAAACAACTATGACCTATGACAAATTACCCACAGTCTCTTTTTACTCTCAATTTTACAGACACAATACATTGGAACTTTTAAAAGATGTTCTCAATAAAAGCTTTTTGTTTCTTAAATTGATGCACATAAAAGGTTGGTTTGAGAGCACTAATCATGATGGTTTAGTAACAGGTTGGCCTGAGGAATCAAGTGCAGCATGTCCAAGTACTTATCTTTGTCAAAATAGGAAGCAAAAAGAGAAGCTGGTGACAAAATTTGCTAAAGTTATAGATTTAATGGAGTTTAGGACAAAAAAACCACCCTGACTCAATTATCTAGTATTGGTTTGTAGAGGATACAGTTCCATGTATTCATCTCCTGTTGAATAAGTTTTAAACAAATACAAAATCAGTCCTTGAATAAATCTTGCTTCAGGCAGACAGTGGAAAAGATTGACACTTAAGAATGACTAACAATGAAAAACCTAAGAATAGGTCAGATGAGATACCTCCTATGATTTTCATGTTCTCTAAATTAATAGTTTGATCTAACTAGATCAGGTTCAGTTCTCTAGCTAGATATTAAATAAGAACAATAAAAATATTCAAGTGTTGCCTGGAAATTTGCTGTCAACAGTATGTGTGAGAAATTGGTTTCTAAAGGGGAAAGAAAAATGCAGAAAATCTGCTGATTTTGCAGATAATGAACAATTTTGTTAACAGAAAATCTAGAGAACATCTTTTAGTGCTTGGCTAAACCTTAACTAAGCGTACTTGCCAATCTGAATCACAGTGTTTTACTTTGGAAAGCTGACAAATTCATGCCTTCTAGTCTTCTGGTGAGTGAGTGCTATCAGTTGAAGCTCTTAACATTCCTCAGTAATAATTAAACTGTTTCAAGAAAAGTCTTTATAGGTTCTGAAAAGCAGTGCCTGATGTGGTTACCTGTGGCAAAATGGAACTAAAGCTGAAAACTTCAAGCGTCCCTACTATTTCTGATATATATTGGTCATGTTACAGATGCCATGAAAAAAACCCAAGTTGAGAATTATCTTGCCCAAGACCCCTGAATTCCAGGACCATCCATCTCCTATGTGTGAAAATCTAAAGAACCTCAGTGATAACCCTGCAAATTATAATGCACACACACTAAAATATAAACTGAAATGACTGGAAAGTTATTTAACCTCCAAAATAAACAGTGAAAAGAAGTCCTGGCTTCCTGCTGTGTTTCTTTGTTAGAGGAAGAGATAGTATAATTATAAGAGTTGAGGAATTTATTCTGATTGACAGTTGGAGCCAGTTTTTTAACTATGCAACAAATGTTTTCTAATGCAGTAAACTTTTATGGAAAAATTGCAAAAGCTAAGCAAGTTTCCCATGTATGCTCTTGCACTGTAATTAATAGTGGTGACAAAGCAAGATAAGTGATAAAATAAAGAATTTTCTTAAGCAAAACTCGATGTATTTTGGTAAGATAGAAAAAAATATTTATCCAAAAAATGTAAATAGGTAAATCAAATCAAAGGCTTTTTTTCTGCTCATGCAAACTTACTGGGTCAGAATTCCTTATTTCTGAATGAAGCATCTTTCAGCAGACTAAAGTAAAGCAAGAAAGACACTTGGGGACAATTTGATTATGTGACTCTGTAGCTTGCAGCACTACTAGCCATGCTCTGAAGACTCCATCTGCCCTTTTACTATACAGATTACTTTCTTCAGACAATCAAATTAAAGAGAAAAGCACAAAAATAAAATAATTAGATTTTCCTGCAATTATATTTTTGGTAAAATATTACCAATAGCAAAGAAGTGACCATGTATTTTTTTATATACATTTTGTTTACTGTTATAGATAAATAAAGACAGAAACAGTATTGGAGGAACTGTATAGATTGAATAGAAAAGAATCCAAAGCAAAAACAAAAGTCTGAATCAAAAAGGATTTTTTTTTACCTTCTTGTGTTGGATGTAGGTACTATATAAAGAATCAGTCAAGTATTAATGAATAAGAAAAGCAATATTTAAATCTCTCTACTGATCCAAGAGACAGTTACCACTATAATTTCTTATAAAGTAGAAGAAACAAAATTCAGACTACCCATAAAACCTTACAGAAGTTTCAAGGTTTAGAAGAAAAAAAAAAAGAAAGAAGTCTCTGGGATATATTTGAATACCTATGGTTGACTCTGTACAATATCAAAACTTACTTATTTGCCTTCTGCCTCAAGCTATGTTTCAGTAGGGGAGCATAGTATGAAATGTAAAAGGAGCACTGGAGAGCTTGCAGTTGATGAAAGGGACTGTATTAAATACACCACAGCATCACGATGAACAGTTGGGTCTCTAGAGGTTCATTATTAGTCTGAAAGCCAGGAATTCTATTGCAAATGGAGATACAGTTTTCTGTGAAAAGAAAAATAAAAAGACTAAGGATTGTGAATGTAGAACATAGACGTAGAAATGCAATAAAAAGCAAAGCAAAAGACTATTTTTTCTCATCTATATTAGTTTCGGAGTATATAACAAAATATATTAAACAAATTGAGTAATTGTAGTCTTTAAGTAGTCAAATAGTTAGAAAATTAATTTTATGTGAGAACAAAATCTAAGATTAGGAACGAAATTCTAGATTAAAAATTAGATAAATTGTAATAGATAAATGTATTGGTATAGCTTTCTAAAATACAGTTTAGGACTGTCAATAGACTTTCAGAAGTAGTCTGGACCATTACTATCCTTTTGCATAAACTCGTAAGTTTCAAGAGACAGAATTGTGAGTATGGTCATATATAAAATTTGGGAAAAAAATCAGAAACTCTAAATCTATCAGCTAACCTTCAGGTCTGAAAAAAAAACCCCCAAAAAACTAAACAAATCATTAGGTACTTCACTTAAACATGGTCAGTGTCAAAAGTCATCATTGTTTCAGCTGGAACAGCATCCTACAAATTCTCTGGTGTCTCATAATATGTTGAGCACTCATTGAAATTTCTCCAAGGTCAGGGAATAAGTAATACCTTGCCTGGATGGATTCACTGGTGTCTCTGGATATGTTGAATTTTCAGTCTTTATCTTATAAAAGGCACTTTTCATTTACCTAGCTGCCTACTTCCCTGCAGTGCATAGGGATTTAATTATATTTGAGCCTTCTATCCCTCTGGTCAATGTCAAATTTGGTTTAAAAGAGGTTATTAATCAGGAAGAACAGACACACACAGTGTGATTGCCGAAGCCTAATTTCCTTAGGAAATTAAGCTAAAAAGTAAGTGAAAAAGATTTCTCAAGGACAAGTCCCATCTGATTTTTGACATTTATAAGACATTTTTCTAAGTGAAGTGAAGAAACATGGCTAGATGAAATAAGGCATTTGCAATTCTCTAGAAATCCAGATTGAAGTTGCAATTGGTAACTCAGGAAACCATTTCAAGTGGAATCCATTGCAACTTTGTCCCTAGTCAAGTTCTTATATACTATCAGTATGTACATATTACACCAAAGAAAAGAAGGTTGTAAATTTACACCTTTTGGTCACTTTGGGTCACCTGTCCTGACTGTGTCTCCTCCCAACCTCCTATGCATGCCCAACTCCCTCATCACTGTGGCAGCATGGAAAGCAGAAAAGGTTTTGGCTCTGTGTGAGTCCTGCTCAAAGACACATGTCAGATAATACTCTCTGTCCAGGAAGACATTGATCAGAAGTGTCCTTGTACTCTGAATATGCAACACTAGTGTATACCCCAGTAAGTAATTCAATTCTGTTAGACATTTAAAACAAAATACTCTAAATTCGGCTGAGAAGTTAACCAAAACTAGGTTGTAGAGGCATCCAGCCCAGTGATTTTCCATTAGCCAACCAGAATTAACCTGAATGGATGGGCCAAGCTAAGATTGTTGTTCTAAGCCCACTAAATCCACTCAGTAGTCTCCCTGATTAATAAGTCTTGATATGTTTCCTCAATGCTACATACTGGCTTTTATTTGAAAGGAGTAAGACAACATGAAAGGTTACAGAAACATGTCAGCAAATCTTTTTCACCTCAAATTTTTCTACTCAAACTCTGATCACTGAAAGAGCTCAACAAGCCAATTTAAGCATTATTTATTGTATTTCTCAATGATATCAAAACCATTCCTAATCAAAGGAGGAAAATCTATTTTCTTGCTAAAGTCATGCCAAAGGCAGTATGACAAAGCTCTCCAGTAATAAGTGAATCAGTATTTTCTTTCAGTTCAAGTTAAGCCGTTAACTTCATTGAACAGAAATTTTCAGACAATAGAGATATTTAGGACAATTTGTTAGCTGGAAGTAGACCAAAAAACCTCCTACCCCTTCCTTATTCTGAGCATAGTGAAGAATTTAATTTTGTAACTTACAACTTGGGAGTATTGTTATATCCTCTAGAAAAGATTTCTGAAATGCTCAGAATAGGAGTTTGCATCTTATTTTAGTGTCCAATTCAGAGAAATAATCCATCACTGATAGCCAGGCAGAAGAGAGGTGCTAAAATACTTAGTTCTGGCTTTCCTTTGGTTATGCAAAGACTTAAATATGTATTTTTCCCTTTTTCAAAATGATCCTAACAGTTTTAAAGACTGCATTTTTTCCCCTAAAAAGCCTTCTAAACACATGTAAATAGAAACTGTACAGATACTGTTCTACCTGACTCATTAAGATGTCTGTCACCTTCTATAAGGCAATGCAGAGAATGCAGAGAAAAATGCAGGACAGCAAAATTTCCAGGTAAAAAGTTTAAAAGTGTCATGTGTGCTGGATTTAAGCAATTGACGTCTGAGCAGCTCAAAACCCATGGCAGAGATTTTCTCTTCTGTATCTTGACATCTTTATTAAGAGTCCATTTGTTTTAAAGTACAAGTGTAATGCAAGTTGTATCCACCTCAGAGAAAGACTATACCTTTGCAATGTAGTAATTTATATTAAAGAATCTAACTAGAAAATAGCACAATAAAAGCAGTACATTTTCTCTACCTTAAAATTCATCGTTATACACCGAGACTAGAAACATTTTCTTTCCAGGGACAGGTGATATTTCAATATGATCAGTTATTAATGTCTTCCTTTTATAAGTTAGAGATGTAAATTCTTTGATACAGTAGCCATCAGAGACGTTCAGGTAATTTTTAATTGATCTAGACAGTCAATGTTTGTCTGTATAGAGAGCTAAGCCAGTGGCTGGAGCCCATACCCTCGTCCTTTGGGAAGCACATTCAGTCAGAGCACAAGAGACCCACTTTATCAGCGAGAGGATACACAACTGCTTGCTTCACCTCATTTCCTGACAGGTCTTTTTCCTCAAGGAAAAGCCACCATCTTGGTAACAGGCTAAAACCAAGGAAGAAGGAAAAGCAGGAAAAGTAGTATTTTTCTGTTGAAACAATTTCAATAGAACTGTAATTACTGCTAAACACTAAAACATTTGGGGTCCAGTTGCTATGCAACTGTGAGGACATTAGAGTACACCTGCTGTAGACAAAATGAGTAGGAGAAAAGCCAGCTGACTTTATCAAAGGAATGGCTTTTCCACCTTTTATTTTCTTCTGTTACAGTCCATTTTCCTTAAGCATTTTTAAAATCTTGCATCAGTTCATCAGCCTGCAGTACTCAAACAGTCCCACCAGTGTGATACAACACGTTACTCTCTCAACTGTGAATCTGTGCTTGTGGTAACAAACACCATCGCACACACCACTAGCTTGACAGATAAGCTCAGTTTTAGCTATTGAAGCTTCTGCTCTTTCTGACTCCACATACCCCAAATTCACCCTATGTAATATATACAGTGACTTGATTCACTAATAAGTTTTTATCTTTTGTCTTATTGTAGTGCTGAAAATAAGCAAAAGCTCAGATTTACTGGTTCTCAGTAAAATAAGTGCTCATAACAGATTATCTATGTGCCCCATGGCAAAGACTGGATGTATTTCTCAAAAGTCTTACAAGCCAACCATTTACCTGCTCTCAGATGGTGTGTGGCAAAGAACATATTTCTATCTATATTCCTACAAAACAAAGCCACCCAGCAATAAATGTGAACAACCAACTTCCTACACAGCCAAATAACTGACCTCAAAAACAGCTTGATTCACACTCCCTCTGTCTTACCCCATTTCTCCCTTTATGTCCCCTTTATAAATCCCCTTAATAAGGTCACTACCAGCAGCTTGGGCTGCCTGCTCCACTTGGCTGATTGCTGAAAATGCCCAGTTCTGTGCAAAAACCTCTGCATAGGCTGAGGAAAATATTCCTAAGTTCTAGGGAGGGTTTGGGCTTCTGGTTGGGAATCATGATTCTTAAAGGACACTGCTGACTACAGACACAGACGCAGTTCAGTGTAAAAAGTATGTCCAGCACAGAAACAGCTGCAATCCTGCCTTCTGAAAACTCATCTTGAATTATCAGAAGTTTCATACTCTATTATAGTGAATCCTACTGTACACAAAAGGACAGGAGACTCCTGCATAGTAAGTAACAAAAACATCTTTGTAATTGCCAAATCTCTCATACATGCATCTATCAGATGTGAAGTTAAAAATAAAATAGAAGCACATCACAGTTGCCAAGTTGCTATCACTAAATGAGGTGGAAAAAGTAATTTCACAATAGAAAGGATCAGTATTGATGTGAAGCTGGATTTTTCTAAACTTTAACTTTTAATGACTATATTCCTCTACATGTGATAGAAATATTCACCTAGATGAGTAAGAAAAAGAAAATAATTAAAAGAATAAAAAAGAGCATAGAAGAGACAAACTAACAATGTAATCACAGTCTCAAATATTTCTAATTAATGTAAATTTGTTGAACAGGTTTGGATTTATTTTCCTCTGCAATGTAACAGTAAGTATATATTTTACAATTAAAATTAATACAGACACTCAAAAGCAGATAGAACACATACCAGAATTTGATTTTAAATTCAGGAATACTAAAAGTGTAAAAAAAACCCGACAAAATTTAACATAGAATATGGGTCCTCAAGAGCTTCAGAATTACATCTTAGTCATGACTTTTATATAAGTAATTTTTAAAAGAAAGAAGATCTTTTTATCAGTTACTGAAGAACATCAACAATTACAATTCATTTCATGATTCAAAAATGTTAGTTGATGTTAGGAATATTCAGTTAGAAATAATAACTTTCTTTTCCCTGCTTCAAGTCACTTTGAGATTCTCCAGAATTTTCTTGATCTCTTAAGACTTGGCTACCTATATATGCAGTTAGTATAACAATCTAAAAATCTTTGAGATTTATGGTCTATGGAAAAAAAAATTACTATAAGGATTATGAATTAACAACTACTCCATAGGTTGTCATGTTGTACAGTGTAAATGATTTTCAATTATTCTTGGGTTCAACAAATTCATTTAATTCCTATTCTACTTACATCTTCTCTATTGTGATGTTTCTATGACTATCAGTCATATCAGAAATAACTAATTTTTGAAAAATGCCTTCATATTTGTTGTCATCAGCCAGGATAATTTTAGCAGACAGGCCAAATCTCAAGAGAGCATGAGGACAAAATTACAACTTTCCTACTCTGATTTAGGAACTGAATACCCTGAGGGGTCAAGACGGATTTACAGTGAAGAGGCATAAGACAATAGTTGTGTTATATGCATGTAATTTGTTTGTATTCATTTGTTTGTGGAGTGTAGTAAGGGATATAATATTCAAAAAGCTTAGGAGACCATAGAATTCAATCTAAAAAAAAAAAATAGGTGCTAATTACAGTATGCAACAGACCAGGACAGCACTAAAAGTGTACAGTACAGGACAATGTGTCTAGAATACAAACTGTGTATTTCAAGAGGTAAGGTAAATTTTTCTATATAATCAGCAACTGCTGCTGGAATGGAATGTTTGCAAGTCAACAATATTGTTCTTTGTTTAAAGATACACAAATTAGGTGAAATTTGATGAATTTGCCTCCTTTTCCTGGTTGTAGGTTCTTTGTAGCGTACACTTATCTGCAAATTAATTTAAAGAATTCTTCATTCTCACCTTAAGAAAATCAAAATTTGCATTCCAATCAATTATTTCCTTTTGAATTGTTCATGAAGAGGCAAAAGGTGGGATGCCTCAAGAGTCTAAACTCACACACTAATTTGATGGCTGAAGCCATTTGCCCAGGATTGGTCAGTTTTGGTGTGTAGAAAACTTGTAACTTTTTTTAAGCTATTTTTAAACTTCCTCAAGTGCTAAAAAAAGCCAAACAAAAAATCCACGAAAACTGAATCTGAACCGCACATGAAGAAAAAACAAGCAACCAAAAGAAATCACAAACAAAACCCAAACCCCAACATAATCTCCTCCATCACCAAAAATTAAAAAAAAAAAAAAAAATTAAATTTAAAAAAGACAAAAAAAGGAACGAAAACCCCAAAAAGATGGCTCTTGTCAAAACCTAGGGTACAGTGGAAGCAGAAGCAATATGCACAAAATAATTTTTTTTTAATTCCAACCTTTTTTCAGATGGTTCCCAGTAGGTTCCCAATTCACTTTTTGTTTTGCTTACAGGCCATGAAGATACCACAGAAAGAAAGCTCTTTCTTGGCTTCATGACATTTGAGGTGTTAGGCCTTTGTCTGCATATGAATCTGTCTCTCGTGTCTTCCTTATGCTTCTTTAACGCTAAAAAACATCCTGTTTCTTAAAAACTTACGGCCATTTCACTGCCACAGCAGCAGCTTTCTGTACACACTGAACTGCACTTACCAACCTTCTGTACAGGTCTGGAGAGCTACAGTGAGGTTACAGAAATATACACAAAATCACTACCCCAGCATCACCAAAGTAAAATGGCCAGTATATACATTTCTGTTTACTGTATTTCTTTAAAAGACTCAAGCAGTAAACAGGCCCTTTAAAACACCCTAAAATAAAGTGAGTAAAGTGTTTCTATTTATTAGAAGAAATCCCCCCTCTCCTTATGCAGTCCTTTCAAGAAAAACATATTCCACACAGTAGGCTGCTTAAGTCAAAATGCACTTTGCTTGCAATTTATCTGCTGTTTTTTTTCCAAACCATAAATTGTCACTTTGTCACTTGGCTGACTGACAGCCTATTGCACATTGAGCTGCAATATCCAGGGGTTTTAAACTGACAGTATATTACTCTCTAGCATCTGCAAGTCCCAACCGATTTAAGTTGTAAATTAAATGCCCTGATGGTTGTAATACAGTGATATATTACTGGACTCAATGCAGACTTTTCCTTGCAGTGGAAAAGTGGAAAATGCAAGTCCCCAGAGTGCCACCCAGATTGTGCAAATTCCATAATTTTCAAACAAGTTGGTGTGAAACCTGGTCAACAGAGGCTTTCCGGGAAATAAAGTTATGGAGTCAGAGGATATCAGCTGTGAAAAGTAGATGCTGAAAATGCTCCTGGCTTGACAATTCTCCTGTTTTTAAATGCTAAGAAAAAATTTGAACTAGCTAGTAACAAACCTCAAAAAATTCCATCTGGAAGAGCAGCTGCAACAGAAAACATAGTAGAAAAGTATACATAAGTTCTTTTTCATTTAAAGAATCTATTCAGTGTTTAAGGGTCAAGAAAATAAATAATTCCTGGCCTTTAAAAATTACCAAAATGAGTAGTGCTTCCTTTTTTGTTTTACTATTAAAGAGTAAAATGAGAACTTTTTTCCCCCATTTCTGTTAACATTTTATTTTCTATGACTGAATTCTCTTTTTAAGAATCAAAATCAATATGTTTTGAACCTTGGACTTAGCAGAATGTTGGCTTGTTTCTTTCTTTCTATTTGTTTACAGACCATATTTGTTTTGGGGTTCAGTGCATCTGGTATTATCCTTTAAATCACAAAAAGGTAATATACTTAACAATAATTAATTTATCTATCCTCTCTGAAAGCTTAAACAGCTCCAGTTGAAGACTTTCCCAAACTTCTCATGGCTCGCACTTCCTTTACCATCCTAAAATTGCAGTATTATCACTTTAGCTTGTACGGGATTCACAGTACAGTGCTTCACAGTATTTCTCAAGACAACTTCCAAATTTAGCTTTTTTTATCATACTGAGTGTAGTTGGGGTGCACTAGCTTAACAAAGATCAAAAGCCTACTTTTAGATGGGTGTGAAAATAAAATCTAGTACTAGGCTGTAATAAAGCATGATATTTGAAAAAATTGATCCAGGAAAAAACCTTAGCAGTTTTCCCTACAAAAAGTTAATTAATATACATATATATGTTTGAATGCAAATCTGATTCATTAGCTAGGAAAAATATCTGTAAACAGCCAAATATTATTTGTTCTGGGCAGCTGTGGCTGGCCGGGTGAATTACTTGAGAAAGTGAGGCCATGTAAACATTCCCCATTATTATGATGTATTTCCTCAAGAAGATAAATAAAACCATTTTTTCTCAGTTGTATGTTAGTTCATACAAAGTTTGTTTGTTTCTGTAAATACTGTTTCTGTAAATCACTTCCAGTGGATACCAGTATTTTTTACAAACCAGAGCAGTTGGTCAAAACCATTGAGAAGTCAGTGTGGGATCACTATTCAGTACTTATGCTTCCTGCCAACCCCAGTAAAAATATAAAGGAAGCAAAAAAGACAGGCCTCCTTCTGAGCCAGATCCCTGAGTGAGAAATTTCACAGCACCCTTGAACAATTTGGGTCTCAAAATCGTGACAGCAAAAGAATTAGGGAAGGGGCAAGGTGGAAGCTGGAAATGCTACCGTGTTCATTATTTCTAAAGGTTTGAATTACCATAATTTCTGTTTCCATGGTGATTTTAATACCGATGCAATTTTTGGAAGATCTCTGAAACTCATCTATAGGTAATGAAATCTGTTTCAGCTTTCATCCCCTAGGCACCTGAAGTTATGTTTTCATTCGGCAGGTATAAATTTCTTGTACATTAATAAAGATAGCAGTTGCTGTTTAAAAGTGACAGAAGCTTATTAATAAATACTGGACTTATAACGTTGACTGTAACAAAGGAGACCTCACTAAAATTAAAGCATTAATATCTGATATGAAAACTAACAGGCCGTTTTTGCAGAAATCATTCCAAGTGTGGAATCATAGACAAGGATCATAAGGACAAAGTACACCTCACTTGAAAAACAAGCATGTTCACATAAAATCTAGTGTTCTGAGTTAGAGTCTGCATGGTTGTCCTCGTATGATTTATTCTTTAAAAAACCAAAGTTTCTATAACACTTTGGGGGAGAAGGGGATATAAAAGCAGAAGCCAGTTCTAGCTTCTGTTGCTATTATTTTGGACAAATATGGTATAATATTTGACAGCTAACACCCTATGGATTTCTTTTCTCTTAATGAATGGAAGCATCCTCTTAGCACAGAACCACGAATGCTTGAGGGTAGAAAAGATCATGTGCCAACAAGCACCTCATCAACATTTAATCTGCTGTTTGGGTTTATTTCTCTTCTCCTTTTTTCTTCCTTTTTTATATAAGGCTTTGCATTCATAACAATCTCATCTGAAATTAATCTGCTTTCATAAGACCCAAAAATTCTAGCTGCTGACATTTTGACTTCTGCAGCAGATGCAATCCATTTTTCATTCCAGCTTAAAATTTAGATAGTAAAGCACTGCAAATAGACTAAGGTCTTGTACTTATTTTCCAAGAGTTGGAAGGAGAGAACATTTTCATAATTAAAATACATTAAATATTGAAATAACCAAACCATTTTCCTGGCATACTATACATGCATATAATTAATTTACAGAGAAAAGAGGGGGTTAAGATAAGCAAGGAAAGAGGCCAGAAGTATTTAATATATCTTCCATTTCAGTTGCTCAAGTTTATATACCATTGGTATCACACAAACTGTTACTACTTGTCACATGCAGGGGTCTAAGAAGATAGATAGAAAAATAGAGAGATAGATATAGACAGAAGGGGTATCTAGATAGGTAGATAATTAGGATGAAACACGTTATAGCATATAACCAGTGTAAAATTATTTTTATTTAATTAGGATCCAATCAACAAGATGAAAAGATCTTACTTGGAAAGGCAGTACTGCACGGTGAGACTTTTCTGGGGGGAAAATATACAAACCCAAACTACTTTTGCCATCTTAAAAGTAATATGTGGTTTAAACAGTAACAGCATTTGTGAATGAACATGATCATTACAGAGAGGCATGGAAAGGCATGAATCAGGGCTTTGGGTGAACTGCCATTCCCCTTTAAACGGACTGGAATCTCTCCTGGGACATGGATGAGCCCATTGCTTTGTGAACTGCCATGACTGGAAAACACCATGAGAAAATACAGTAAGTGAATAAAGAATCTTCAAGATTCAGCTGTGGTTTTTTTCACTATAGGTTACTTCTTGGGCAGTGTCTCAGAGCTAAGTAAGAAGACATGAGGAAAGATCTTCAAACTTACATAGATTAAAATAGACAAATTTTGTCTATTGAGAAAAGTTTTTCTTGGGAAACACAATGCACATGTTGTGTGGAGTGAATTTACAAAAGGTTAATGGTATTGGCTTAATTCTTAGAGACATCACACAAAATCACAGCTCTTAAAAGCACTGCAAAATGCTGTCTTCTGAAAAGATTTCAGGAAAATATTAATTTCTGCATACACAGTGATGAACAACAGAAGTTTGTCAGATTAAATACCTATATTCTGAATCAGTCTTTGACAGGCTGTTGATATTTTAGCCTGCTTCCCTGACCATTCTTCAGCCCCTTCTTCATCTGCGGCTAGTAGTAATGTCATGATTATATTTTACAAAGGCAGTCAATTCTCTGGCCATTCTTTGCTCACCTGGACATAACATTGGTCTTGACATTTGTTTCCAAAATTGGGTGAATTAACTAAAGCTAATGCTGTAGCTTATATTTTGAGGTCTAAAATTCTAAACATCATTTCATTAAAAAAAACCAAAACCAAACCAAACCAAACCAAACAAACAAACAAACAAAAAAACCAGAAAAACAAAACAAAAAAAAAACCCTAAACAAGCCAACAATTTTCTGGTGTTATCTGGTTACTTCTAAATGGATATGTCATTGTCAATATAACATATTTCCTTTCCAATGTTCAACTACCTCGGTGGAAGGTATTTCCTACTGTAACCCTCACACATGCACATGGTTTGTGCAAGAAGTTGTCTGAATTCAGGCCATTTTTTTTTTTTTTTCTGTCTAAAAGAGGGTACCTGGGTCCAAAAAACCCCAAAATTTAAGTCTAAATAAATTCTCATTTAGTACCTGCACACTGTCATAATCTTTTATCCTCTAAAGGAATAAATAATCAAACTATGGCTTTGTTGCAGATGCCAGCTGGCTGCAGGAAGCATTTTATTAGAAGCAGGCTTTTGCAAAGACTAATTTTATAATGTGTCATACAATCTGATACATGTCATATGCAGGTATTAGAACCTATCAACATTTTCTGGTCTTTGTCTACAACAATACACCCTCTCCTAAAGTAATTGCTACAGTACTATTATATCCCATTTTTATCCATGTGTCATAGTTTTTCCCTGCAATTCCAGATCTGTTTTTGTTGTTGTTGTTTTTAGGTTTCTTCATTTTTATGGCAGCAAAGCTCTTTTTGCATGATAATTTTGATAGTATTTTGATCAGTAACACATATTACTTTTTCTTAATAAATGTTTTGCTAAATCATTGCTATTTAAAACAGAAACACGATATGTGGATTAGAAGACATTTTTCATGACAGTGATTCTTTATCAGGCAGCAATCAGCATAAATGAGAGACCTGAATGGCTACTTCTTTTGTCACCTAGGCTATACTCTTCAGTCACATATTCTGTTCACGGTTCCTTAACATTCTTCCACTGCATTGTCAACTTATTCAGAGGATGGGGTTACCAGCAATGCTGTCTCCATATGAACATTTATCTTCCTGTATTGTTTTTTCTTGTTCTTATTTCAATTTATACTGCTATTTACAGCCCTGTGCAGTAAGTTATTAATATCAGTCCCCTCATATACATTACTTATTTATCCTGAGATACACTAACAAAGGAATATTTACTTGGAAGGCAATCATTGGCTGTGCTATTTACTATGCATTCAGTGTGGTGGTGTTTGTGTGTTTCACTCTAAAAAATTGCATCTCAAAACTTATGGGAAAAAGGGTTATAGCTAAGTATTACCTAGCACAGTAACAACTACAGGGAGACACTAGAGGTTTATGAGATGTGAAGGACAATAATAAAAAGAAAGGCTATCAAAAATTTAAATTATATAGGTTATTTTTAGAAATAAGGGATTAAATGTAACATAGGAAACATTTGAATATCGGGAGAAATTCTCTTAGGATAGATGCCCTGCTGGCATAGAACTTTTCTTTCCAGAAACAGAAGGTGACCTGTTACTTGCAATGGTTTTTTCTGGGCAGCAGAATATGTGTTATACAGCAATCCTCCCCTGACAGCAAGATGAATTTCCACTATAATTCTTCAAAAGTGTGTGTGTCTACATGAAAACAAATATGTCTCTCAGTCCTTTCTCAGTCAGAGATGCAGTGCACCAAGCTTATGTCTTAGTGTCTCCATTCAACCAAGTGTAACCTGACTACATACCAAGGGTCATCATTGTTAATCCCAATTTACACATAATCTTGCCTGTTGTCCCAGAAAATCCTAGAGGAACTGCTCAGGATTGTAACTGAATGTTCATTGGTATGACTATGCAATAACAGTTTATCTCTTTAATTTCGCATACTTCTGCACAGGCAGCTCACTGCAAAGATGATAATGTTTCCCACTGGAGAAATGTCAGCTCTCTCACTGACTGAATGTTAAGGACAAAAGCACTTCATGCTGTCATGGTACTGATAACCTCGCTTCATATGGAATCTAATATTTCTTGTTGTGTGAAAATTTATTTATTTAGATCTTGTAAAAAATAAACAGCAGACAGCAAGTTTCACTTGAGAAATTGGGCTGCCACATTTTTCCTTCCTTGACCTCCATTTCTTAAAGTATTCATACAATATCAAAATACGTTTTAAGAAGCTAATATATATTATTACAATCCATATTACGTAAGTCATATCATCAGACCAAGAACAGTGTATAAACTATTATTGAAAAATACTTTGCATCACATGCAGACACAGCCTCTAGGGAGCAGAATGTTAAACACAGATGAGTGTTCAGCTTAGAGAAAAGGCTGAGGAGTTGAATTTGGTGATCTTTATGGGCTCCTTACAACTTGAGATATCCTATGATTCAATACAGAGAGATTACTAACAGATATTTATATTTCCTCTTAAAGAACTGAGTAACTCTGAATACAGGCTTAAATTGTCTTTGATTACAACCAGATCAGAATTAGGCCTGTAATCCTTACCTAAGGCTTCTAGATAGCAATGTGTTTATGCAAATAATTTCCTCTATCTTACATAAAGTGATTCAGAAAACAGACAATATCACATTAAAATTACAGGAGAAGCATTATACATTGAGTCATCATATATTTTCTGAGACCAAAAAGAGAAAAAATCTTCTATATTTGAATACCACAAAATAAACAGAGAAGAAACAGATAATTAAAAGCAAACAATAATTTAAGAGCAATGCCTTCCAATAAACAGTGTGAAACTTCCTTGGTTTAATAAGATGCAGTAGACTAAAATGGAAGAGAGTAACACTACTTCCTAGACTAATAGAATGGTTTAAATTGGCAGGGACTTCAATGATCAGCTAGTTTCAGTTACCCTGCCATGGAGAGGGACACCTTCTACCGGACCAGGTTGCTCAGAGCCTCATCCAGCCTGGCCTTGAAGAAATGGAGCATCTGTAGCTTGTCTGGGCAACCTCTGCCAGTACCTCACCACCTTATTTTCACATTAAATTCACTATAATTTTAAAATATTGCAATTACTATGTCTTAATAGTTAAGACATGTATAATGTACGGTGCTGAACAGGCACGGTGTATGAACTGTGACTCAAGAGTGATTGCCTAAGCCGAAAAAAATAAAAAACAAGGGAAAATTACACTGTGATGACAGGAAAAATCACAGGTGAGTGAAAACCAAAACTCTTACATCACAGACATCATTTCTCTTCCTTCCTTACTTGGAGTATCCTTCCAAAACCCCAAATGCATTGCATAACTCAAAAA
>PYHW01010833.1:12288372-12339724 GCA_013186435.1 Turdus rufiventris | reverse complement strand
CTTTCTCAGCAGACACGTGTCCTCCAAACTAAAACAGCAACTTTTTGTTCTTTGTCCATATATAAGCCGCACATGATTATAAGCCTCACTTTGGGTTCGGACCAAAATTTTAGTCAAAACGGTGTGGCTTATAATTGTTAAATTACTGTAATTTCTAATTGATCACTATTTCTTAATCTGTTTTCTTTTCTCTTTATGTTTCCTCTGGACCTTTTCAATATGGAATAGTGGAACCTTTCACTCTGCCTGCCTTTTACATGCATCTATTGTTTTATGCATCACAATAAACATGTTTTGTATATAACAATATATAAGTTATATAATATAACAATATAAATTATATAATATATAATGTATATAACTCAGTAAACACTACTTTTACAGAGCCTGTGTTATGATCACATATGTTTATTGAAAAAATAAAAACTCCCTTTCATAGTCTCCTTGACTTTGGTAACATTTGTCCTTTGCTAACGGATATGTTCCAATCCTTTGAGTAAGACTAAAGCTTGGTGCATACAGAAGTATTTGTAAAACTAAGAAGTTTAAGTCAAGATTTTTTAAAGGATGTGTTTAGGGCATCTCAGAGGACTAAATCTGTTGTTATGCATATAGCATTAATGGCCTCTGGAATCTTGATGCCACTATGGGATTTCAGTAGTTTCTGATCACAGCTGATGGGCAGAAATTCAAACTCTCCCTGGTTAAACTCCAGAAGCACAAGGCTTGCTTTTTATTAATCTTTATTCTAAAGTCAAGATGAGGTGCTGGGGTGCTGGAGAAGTAGAAAGTCCTTGCATCTCTTTGCAGAGATCAGTATTACTGTATACTGAAAACAACTGCACAATGGATGCAGCTCCTCTGGGGAAAAAAAAAACAAAAGTGTAAAAAAACAAAAGTACCTAATATTTCCTCTTTAAACTGTAATAAAAATACTGATGAGAATAAATGATTGAAAAAGAGTTTGGAAATGTATTACATTTCTGAAAAGAAAGCTCACATTATAAAACTGCAAGTATTATTTTGGTCTCATGAATCTATTAGATTGAATGAGGCCATGATTTCCTTTTTTTTTATTTATTTTTTTTTTTTTTAGTACCCTGAATATGACCACATTCTGCCTAACAAATCCTTCCTTCTAACTGCCGGAGAGGGCTGAGAGGTGAGAAAGTGTCACACCACATGCCATGGGTCTGACCTCCTGCCTGTTCTCCATGACCTCTGATGTGGAAGCACTGCATCCACTTGCATTTCTGTAATGGAGTAGAAGTGCGGCTGAGCTTTTGATTTTGTTAAGTTAAGCATTGCTTATGAGATTCAGTTTCTGATTGAACACAATTTTCTTTATCTCATAAGCAGTGTTCCAGGGACAGATATTTGCCAGTGCTTCTTGTCTGTACCCAGGTTTGAATTCAGTGTATCTCTGGACCATCCGAATAAATTTTTCTGAAGCTGAGACAGTATCTCAATCACACAATGCTTTCTAAACTTTTGAGCTTAGAGCCAAACAATGTTAGCACATTGTTTAGAGCCTTACAAATATCTGTGATTGAAATCTAGTAAAAATTAAACTTTCTTTGGACAGACTTGCCTATGTAGAAAACAGCAAAGAAGGGCATTTTAAATTGCCATATTTTTCATGCAGTCTTTGCATATGAGTTGAATAAGTAGCTTGGCAGCAGTACAGGGCAAAATTTACAGCTTCAGTCATATGGGGGAAGAGGGCCAGAGGCAAATTTGTCCCTTTTTTGTTTCAATCTCAGTGATGACAGACTTGCTATAGAAAAACAAGAGCAACTAGAGACAAAAAAAGGCACAACCCTGGAAATTATTGGAAAGGTTACTGCATAAATCTATAATATTTGAGCTTTGGCTACTGAATGCATTTCATGGTGCTCTATTATATCATTCATAAGAGAACTGCTGTAAATTTTTGAAACAAATATGTAACAATAATACAACAACTAATTTTGAACTGTGCCTATACTCTGCCAATGTCCAGTTTCAAAACCAGACAAATTCAAGCAAGCTTGCAAGTTGCCTGGTAACAGGCAGCTGAGAGAAGGCAGTGGAGACCAGAGACAAAGAAAGGTATTTAATTTTCTTCCATGTAGTTGACATCAGATAAATTAGAATTAGATCCTCAGAGTTTAAGCTAACTCTTGGTATTTGTATTACAACCAATATTTAATTAAAAAAAAAAAAAAAGAGTTTGAGTAGAATTTGGAATGGGATGTAGAACCCCATTCCACAGCAAAGCAGAAACCAAACAATTCGTAAAGGGCTTAATATTTCTGAACTAAACTTCAATTAATAGTTTTGTTGATTTCATATTTGTGCTGTGATGTTGGGGCATTACCTGTGAATTTTTAACAAGATATTTCTGATACTATCAGTGCTAAAAAGAATTGTAACCAAAGAAGAATAATAAAGAGAATAAAGAAAACTAAAATTACTAACATGCAGTGTTGTTGAACTGGAGTTCACAAGAGTTGATACATTTTCTAAGTCTAAGATGTGAATGTGGATTGAAGGAAGAGGGAAATGCTGCAATGTGGTGTGCTAGCAGTGGTATCATTCACAACATAAGCAAGGCAAATGCACTCTTCTATACAATGCTGAGTAGGTCTCATCTGAAACATTACAATAATCTTTGGCCTTTCTGTTTAAAAAACTTTATCAATAAAATGGAGTAATTATTTTAAGGAGATAAACAGGATTAAGATTTGATAAATCTGATCCATGAAGAGTAGATAGGAAAAATGCTTGTGCAAACAAGAAAAAGGAAAGATGAGGTGAGAGAAAATTAGTGTCCAGAGCCATCAACAAAGCATAAATTATTTTATGAGGGAGATAAATATTATCATGAGTGAAACATGACAGAATAGAAACCAGAGGAATTGATGCCTGAGCCATGGAAATGTAGATTTATATAGCAGAACTAAAAGAGAATGCATTATGCAGCCCTGTTAGGGATTGCATTTCATCTTTTTACTTTATTTTATTGGAATTAGGCAGAGCCAGATTTGATAGAACAGGAGGTTTCTATGGCCTAACAAATGCCTGTCTACTCTGACATACAGCTGCCTGTGGTGGAGTCTCAAACAGCTCCTAAAAGCTCAAACAGTTGCTGATGTTTGAGAAAGTCTAAAATAAAAAATTGTTTGTGACTTTTTACTGAAGGGTACACAATGACAAAAATAAACTTTTGCCAACACTACTAATGGAAGCAAAGAAGAACAATCACAGGAGAATTACAAAAGTCTCATCTAATTCCAATGGATAAAAATGGATCTCTGAAGATAAGATTAATTTCTATTAGATTAAATTTTTTCTTAGCATCAAGTTCAAGAGACTAAAGAATTAAACAACACATTGAACTCTGAAAATGCAACATTTAAATGATCAAGACAGTTAATGCCAAAAATGAGTTAAATCTATCCTGATAAAATTAAAATATTAATAGGATATTAATTTCAATTACAGTAATTGCAAACCAGGCTACCTCTGTTAAATCCAACTGTTTCTATAGGGAAATGTGACTCAGGAAAATAATCCTTGTAAATGTTCAAAAGCCAAATCCAGAATTCATGAGACAAACCTAAAACATATATAGGTAGTATAATTTCATTTTGTAAAGCAAATATATTTTAAAAATTGCCAAACTGTAGGAGCAGTTAATTATTTTAGCATAAGAATAAAAATAAAATTAGTAATAGGTAAGAAACTTCACAAAATAATATATAATCCTGAATTAAAGTATTCCATAACATTAAGAAAATAACATCTAAATGACTGTAACAGGTTGTGAAAGATATTACCAATGTAGTTCTTTATATTCATATTTATGTATTTTCTCAACAATCAGTGATTTTGTATTGCTGATTACTGACTCAGGTCTTCAACTGAGTCTTCTGCTGATGTGAAGGGGAAAAAAGTTCATATGTGTAAAAAATTATTTAGTTGAGGTAACATCAAAGAATAATCTGAAGAGAGAGTTATAGAGCTGCATTTCCAGCTAGATTTCACAGAACATCAAGGAACAGGTTAACATATCACTGGTTTTATGAAAAGAATTAAACTTTTATATACAACTTAGAGGTTTGAAACAAAGGATTACAATGAAGTTGTTAGCAGTCAAAAAAACCTAAATAATATATATTCAGGCCGTTAAATTTCATCAAAACAGTAAATTGAAGATGAAAAGATAGCAGGTAAAGGACTAAGGCTATTAGTGAAAAAAAAAATTACTATCTTTTTTGAAAGCAAATTCATTCTTATGTAGAATGCGGGGGGAAAAAAAAAGGAAGCAACTCACCAGTCAAATACAGCAGTAATTTTGGAAGTCTTAGTTTTACATGAGCAATGCACAGGAAGAAGGTAATACATCTCTGGTGAAACATGAAAGCAGTAAAACAGAGTAGTACTTATGCACAATAGTGACATTTTCTCAAAGTGAGTAAGAACAGAAAATGGATGTTGAACAATAGTGTAAATTAGTAGGATAGAAAGGAAAAATTGCAATAAGTTTGCTGTTGTGACTTTGCTCTTCAACTCCTATGTATATTTTTTCTTGTGTTTATAACTGCTGTCTTAGATCAGAAGCTGTTGAATAAAATATTTTTTTTATCAAATAACAAATAAGATTATTACAATCATTCAACGTGAATATGCAATCCAGAAGAGAGATCAGGTGAACACTCCACACTCCTGCCCAGAGCAACCTACAGAGCATGGACAGCAACACAGAGACTGTACAGGTTGTTCTGAATTCATCAGCCTCACACCATGGATATGAATCCCAGTTAGAAATACTGATTTCTGATTTTTTCCCTGACTTTTTCATTAACTCCATGTAATATGGTTTGCCATCTCAAAATTTATAAGCCCATTGTTTTACATTCTCACAGTGTGCGTACTTCTCTATCAAAGATCAAAACTGTACTTTATTTATTCACCCTCCAATGCTCAAACATCCTCTAGCTTTTAGATGATTAAAAAAAATCCATAATGTTTGTTCATATATAACCACTGCTTTCTGCTGAACCAAATTCTGACAACAGTGCATTCTCCTACTTTCTCCCTTTTTTCTTTTCAAACAGGATCATTTTGTGATGAGAAAAGAAAGCTGTTGAAGCCATGGATATGTGTAATTGCATTAATTATTTTAATTAAATATCTCAAAAGCCTCTCAAATTTTTTACTGCTTCCACAGCATGAAAGTAACTGGTGATTCTAATACAGCTTTTATATACAGGAGCATCTATGTGAGGGCGTCTGTGTAAAAACAGACATACACTTAGACACACAAAAGTGTCCAAAATGAAGTTCTACATTTAAAATTTTTAAAAAATAGACTTTAGAAAGGATATTTCTGTTATATCCATTTCATTGAAAAATATTTTGCTCAAACCTATTCAGAGGACTGTTTAAAAGAAACTCAAAGCTGGGGCAAAGTGCAACCACAGAAGTCATATTATTGTATTCTGAAAATTTTGCCATCCACAGAGAGAATAGTTCTCATTTCCAAGAATATTTCTCAAGACATCCAAGTTCATAAAGTCATGTACAGTGGCATTGCTGCCTTCAAAGGAATCAAAGAGTGGCTTGAACTTCCAGGACAAAGTAACCTAAAGATAGCACCTGTCACTACTGCCTGCAGATATGGCAGAGCTGGTGCTACTCAGAGTAGTTTCCCTTTATCTGATATTCTTGAATTTATACTCAGAATTCTATGGTGCCTTCTTTTCTGTAATTAATGTGACATCTTGCAAAAAATATGGCAAGAATGCATATTTCTATCTTATTCCAATTTTGGAAGTTTAAACTAAGCAGAACTAGAGTAAGGTAAATTAAAAGTTTACAATATTTGAAAAAGGTAGCACAGATTACACCTTGTCATTTTGATCTCTATTGAATCTTGTTTTTTCTCATGTGCTTTATATTCTAGTTTGATAGCTCAATAAAGGGAATGAAGATATAGGAAAAAGGCAACTGAAGAGAAGAAAGGCATTACAAATATTTTTAGTGAAAAAAAGAATGAAAAATAAGGAAATGAGGTAATTTTGGGGGTTTTGGGGAAGAATAGCAATAATTGTTGGAAATTGGCGATTGGAAGGCTATTTATTATTTCTATTCTTTGGTATCACACTCAAAGTTTTCACTACTTTTAATAAGACACCATTTCATTCATCATAGGTTTTCACAAATGAGAGATGTTCTTCTGTTAGAAGACCTCCCTTCTGCAATTCACAGTACCTTCCTCATATTTCTTCTTACGTTTTCCCTCCTTTTACTCCTTGCATTATCACATTTTCTTCTATAGGTCAGTGCTTATATCTGGCAAATATTAAACAATAATAATCTTCTCTTATTTGTTTAAGAGAATATTCCCTTTTCAGTGGCCTGTTCTTGCCAAATGGTTTATAGCAAGATTGGGGAAACAGTGGAAGAAGCATAAAATAAGTGGTTTTTGAGAGGATTTCTCCCCAACTTCAACCTTTGCTTTTACTGGCAGATGGTAAATTGTGGCAGCAAGACAAATATTTTAACTCTGCACATTCACCTTCATGTAGTGTGAGTGGAGACTACTGATAATGAGACTTTGAAGCGATAAAGTGAACTCAGTGTTCAGTACACATGAATAATGGTAGGAAAAATCAGGAAGACCAAATACAAGCTTTATCTGTAATTTTCCTTTAGACTGTGAGCACAAACAAACCTGTGTCTCCACCTCAAAATTAGCATTAGTAGATAACTAGTTTTTTCTTGAATAGTGATTTGTAGTTTCCTGACAATTTGGAAAGAATACAGTATGAATACAGTATCTAAAGACTCCTGGACACTTGCTTTCCTATGCTTGGAAAAGAGGGTTTTTCTGGAAGTGTCACTAAGCTGCAAAAACACAGCTATACAAGTCCTACTGGGAAAAAAGGCATGGAGGAAAGGAATAAAAGAACTCATTTTTCCTGCAGACATTTCCTTTTTTTTTAGTGTTTAGGGTACAAAATGAAGAAGAAAAGCACTCAGCATTTTTGCCTCTTTAAACTACATGTTCAGTTGAGAGTTTAGACAGTTACTTTTGCTCCCAATAGACAAGATCTTAACCCTATAACTTAAAAATGTTAAAAAACACACACAAGTAAACAGAAACTAAAGGAAAGCATGTTCCACTGTGCTCCCTTTGAGTTGACCTTATAGGTCATTTTGTCAAAAGGACTTTTTGAATGACTATACTCAGCACTAGCTCCTTTTGGTAGTATTGCATTATTTATTTTCACAAGGCAGAAAAATGTAGCTGTTGTAAAGTGAAGGACAGTAAACCAACCGTCATGCTCTCAAAGAAATACTGAGAAGTACTAAGAAATTAAACATATTTGGTGTCTTTAAACACACACACACAAAACACCCATGACTTTCAAAAGATGTTTGTACAGTACTTTTCCTTTCTTGTTTACCCTCTCAAAAAAAAAGGTTGTTACCACATCAAGGCTGTGACTGTCAAATCTGCACATGGATTTTCACTCCCACTCACAGAGGTTGTGATCAAACTATCGTCTAGGTTAGAAAATTTCTCTCTGCAAGAGCCCTACCCTGGTGTTCCTGTGTATCTACACGTATACACCTGCTTTGTGTAAAGATTCTCCTTTATTATTTATCTCTCAGTAGTTCCCAAAAGACCCAGAGAAATTCAACAGGCTATTTTGTTGTCCCTAATACATGCAAATAAGGATAATCGGTTCTTTCTTGCAAAGCTTCCAGTCTACTTTAAAATGAAAACCAGAACAAGAAAGGATAAGAATAAGACACATAGTAGGACAGCCATGAATGGAACCTGTCCTGAAAGTGGTCCTTGACTCTAATATTTGTAGTAAATCTTAGAGATGCAGGTTATGCAGAGTACTGTTGGTACAGTTTATATTTACAGATGATTGCCTCATTAACTCTGTCGCATGTCATACACACAATGATGATATCTACTACTTGGTTTTACTCTGTATTCAATCTCTAGGCATCTATTATTTGTCACATTTCCTTCAGTCACCATTCCAAAAAATGGCTGTCATGAGTGTGGAAATACTTTTCTAAACACCTGCAGTATTCATTAAATCCCCGTCAGCTGGAGTCTTTAGCTATCCACAAATCAATACCTGGCGAGTCTTTCATCTGAGGTGTTCCAAAAAACCTCCCAAGAGCTAATTGCATGTGTATTAAAATACACAGTATTGTCTGAGCCTTTTCTAGCAGAAAATGAAAGGAATAGTATAATGTGGGGGGTGTTTCCCTTTGCAACACCTCCCCGGTCAGAGCATTGCTAAAATAATAATGATAATAATAATAATGATAATAATAAAAAAAATAATAATAATAAACAACGGGATGGGTATGATGGTGTGCCTGAGATGCCCTTTAATCCATCTGTGACCATGTGATCCAAGAGGCAGCATCCAAAGACCAGGGGGAGGTGTAGGGTTAGGGATACCTGAGGGCAAAGGCCGATCCAGCTAGGATCATGTCCGGCCATGCCCCCACATGTCCCCACAAGTCCCACAGTTTTAGGCTAAAGCCTCTGCTTCTGCAGGGCAGGGGCCTGACCTAATGTCTAAGGCCATGCTTTCTAACTGCCTGCCTCCCAAGGTCTTAGATTTATGCCCTCTGTACATGGAATTCAGGTTAAGGCCTGGTCCATCTCAGCCAAATTGACTACCACCATGAGAGAATCTAATTAATCACATTTGGTTCAAAGCATTGTTCAACACACTGCTAGATCTATTGTTGCTCTCACACTTTTCACTATTCTTTTTTGCCTGCTGCAAAAAGACTTCTGCTCTGAATTGAAAAGGATAAACCTTCCCCTGATTCTGCCTTTTACTGCTAAGATCCAATCTCAAAAAGTTTTATGTTCTGGATTACTTTCTTTAAATTGTAAATATACCTTGATTACTAGACAAATAATCCAAATTACTTCCTCAGTAGTGGTGTAGTTCTTCCTCCAGCAAAATCAAAGTAGTCTCATTAGTGTTAGCAGAAGAGAATGAATCCCTTATTTTGGAATGCTCTGTAAGAGAGTGAATGGACATAGCAGAGTGCAAGACTGTGACACTTTCTCTGGACTGCCTCAGCAGCAAGGTCTGAGCATAACACTGCAGTTATAGCATTTTATTAAAAAAAAAAATAGAAATTTCACATATTAATAACTTCTTATAGATTAAAAGTTTAAAAGTTGGAAATTAAAAGTTACAGCTAGAACTTTGCACTGTAGAATTTTTCCATGGTGCTTTTTGCTATTGACTAATGCCTCTGACAGTATCCACTCACAGCACTTTCTTGGCTTTTAGCTACCAGGTGATAATG
Source organism: Turdus rufiventris (assembly GCA_013186435.1). Taxonomy (NCBI): domain Eukaryota; kingdom Metazoa; phylum Chordata; class Aves; order Passeriformes; family Turdidae; genus Turdus; species Turdus rufiventris. The sequence continues at coordinate 12,330,370 of PYHW01010833.1, read as the reverse complement.
GGTCTAAATCAGAAGCTTAGAAAATAAATGGGCTAAAATGGTTTCATTGAGGAGAGAAATAGTTCTACTGGTCAAACAAAGAGTAGGTGAGTCATTGTGCTATCAGTAAAAATAGAAGAGATAAATGTTGGGAGACTTAGATCTCTATGATTTCATCCAGAGGACCAGGAGAAATTTATTCTGTGCAGCTTCTCTCCTTAACCTCCCAAATTATGACTCAGTAAGGAAATTCTGCTGAGGATAGATCATATCAGTCTTATTTTAGTGACTTTAGACTGAAATAAGTGGGTGAAGGACACTAGTTAGTATGAGCAAGATTTTTTTTCTCTTGATTGTTTTCTTTTCTGGTAGTTTCCACATCTTTCTTTCCCAATATACAGAAAAAATACATTGCAAGAGAGGAAGTTCCTCCTCTGGCAGCTATGGCTGAATGCAGAGGTTTTACATATGGTAGATCTATGGTGCCTTAGGTCTACTAAGAAATATGGTGTTAATCTAAGTAACGTGGATGCAAACAGGAGTTCTCAGTGAGACTTTTACTGTCATATGTAGGATTATTTATATTAATAAGAAAAATACAAGAGACATTACCACAGTTAATGGTAAACATTCTGTATGTTAGAAATGGAAAGAACAACAGTTCTGGGAAGATGAAACAAAAGGTCAAACCATTGCAAGAACTAAAAATAGAAAATAAAACAATTTCCCCATATAGAATGCAGTTAGATCATGGAAGGCTCTGTTGGGCAAAAAAACCCAGATGGAATCCTTCACGGAGGCTGCCAGATTGGGCTTTCCTAGCATGCTTTATAAAATGAAAAAAAGAGCAATATACACAATTTGATTTCTGTCAGATGGAAAGTCAGAAATAAATTTTTATGGTTGTTTGGAAGTCTCTTCTATGTGTAAAACTGATCAAATTTGTTCTATAAATGCATGTTTTGACCTACTTAATGTAAAGGGGGAAAAATAAGAAAAAAATAAAAGATAATAATGGGAGTGTTTAACCCAAGCCATTGTATTTGCCACAAGAGGTACCAGCTATGATGTGCTATACCAGCTGCCTCCTACAGAAACTTTGAGATAACAGACTTCCTGAAACAGCCTAAAAGTATTACATGAAGGTGTAATTACCAGGGCTGCCTAGGTACTTGTGCTCTGGAAGACTCAGTTATTAAAAGTTGCCTAAACTACATGACAGTGAAGAAAAGGTTCCACCTCTGTTATTTTCAATATAAGCACAGACAGAAAACAACTGAGAGGTTCTACCCTCTTGTTTTCCAGCACTAAATTATTTTTAACAATGGGACTGTATTCACAGTTTTAATTATGTCCAAAGAAGCTATTGTGATATTAAACACAATAACATGCAGATGCATCTGAAAATTGTTGAGGTGAAGTTCTAGTCTCTCACACAACCCAAACTTTATACATTTGAGGAATACAGACAGACTAAACAGTGATTTAGAAATACAAGTACTTTGTACAAAAGAACTATTTGGGAAAGTGGAAATAAAACTCATTATAGGAGATTTAAAAAGACATATGCTGATGACCTTTGTTATCAAATTCAACTACTAAGTTATTTTAAAGACGTCTGGCATTTCTAAAAAAGAAATTTTAAAATGCTAACAGGATTTTTATATTTTCTAAAATTACTATCAATAGTTTTATTATTTTAGTGTTGATTTTTTAAAGATATTGATGATACTCCCTCTCTTTATACAGTTCTAACAAATATTTTGATAGTGTAAGTCTATATCCAAATGTCACACTCTATATTCATTTTATTCACCTATTTCAAATGTTATAAAAAATCAGAATTAAAATGGCATAACTGGTAAAAATTCTATTTCAAATTGTCATGCAGAGAGTTTTGCTTTTCTCTATTCCAAATAAATACTAAGCAATCTAAAATGTTTATTTTTTTGTTTGTTTGTTTGTTTTTGGTTTTTTTGATAAATTAGTCACACAAGATGCTTTTTTCATAAATATTGTTTCCTAAAGCCTTTTAAGTCTCTTTCTCTTAACAATCTACCTGCTTTAATTGCCACTTCAGTGACAGGAGAAGTAAAGGTGTTTTCATTACTTCACTTTTGCTTTGCTTGGTAAAAAGCTGTTGGTTCACACAAGTCTGAAAGAATAATTTGGATGTCTTCTTGACATCTACGTTTATAAATTCCAAGTCTGGGAAAAGCAACAGCAGTAATATTTAAGAAAACAAAAAAAAAAAAAAAGAAAAGAAAGCTACAGAGTACTACTATTTATCCAGCCTAAGAGTTTTCATCCTTATTTTGAGACTATTTTAAAAATATAAACAAATGTCATGAACCTGAAAATAAATGTATGTGAAGTGGGTATCTTCCTTAAGTCCTTTATTTATAGTTCTTTGACAAGCCAATAAATTACATTTATTTAATTACTTATGTGTGATGGCAGCTAGAGACATTAATATATCTGGAGCTGTGCAGGAGCAGTTGTCACAATTCCAGTCTGCATGCAGAAAATCTGAATCAGAGCCAGTGTTTCACTGTAAGCCAGAAGCATTTGACCATTTAAACAACCCTGATTTAGAAAGGATAAAAATGGACCTGATTCCACTACTGAGCTTCACAGTGCTGCTTCATCAAAAATTGCATAGAAATGGCTGCATTTTAATAACCTGTGAGCTTTATGATTTACACATGAAGTGTCTCTGTGTTCCCTGCTTCTTGGTCAAGGTTTCATAGCAGCCTGCTCCAGTGTTTTACTGTGTGAAGGGAAGAATTTATACGTCTTTGTTATTTTCATAAAATGCATTATAAAATATTTAGCACTGTATTATGAAAGCATGATCATAAATAGTTAAAGCTGTAGTTCAGTTGTCAAGATAATTGAATAAACCATATTTTGTGATGTATGATCCTGCAGTGATGAGGCACCATTTTAATTCTGTTCCATTTGTTTATTCACTAATGTGGAAAATCCGAAAATTTCTCAAGAGTCTGCACTTTGAATTAAACACCATAATTTATATATTGAAAGAGAGAATGAATTATATCTCTGTTCTGCCAATGTAACAACAATAAATGTATTAAGACAGAAGTTTTTGTTCTTCAAGATGTATTTTTAACAGATTATTTTATTTTAAAACTAACACAACTCAGCTGGTCCCAGATGTTGAGAAGACACTTCTGTTTGATGCGTGGCTCTAAATGTACAGTTTATTTCTTTTTTAAAGCAATAAATATATAACCAAGCAGACTGACAATATACAAACAGTAAACAATATAAAAATTCAAAATTTCAGAATTCCACAGAATCAATGTCCTTACTTAATAAGGTTGTGCACTGAATAGAAATGAAGATGAAATAATTAGAATATAATGTAAAGACAATGCACTAATTTTGAATGTTGCTAGAGGTACATTGAACTTCATATAAAGGCAAAAAATTGCCTTTATCAGAACTTGTCCAAAAAGAAACTAAGCTAACTACTATCTTCACTCTGATTTCTGGTTGACTTCAGTAACACTTGTAGGCAGAAAAAAGCACAATTATAACCAGTATTTTCGAGGCTATGTCTTTTCCAGAGTTCTGTGTTAAAGCCAGGGCTGTATATCTGCATCTTATCTAAGATAAAGCCTGCCATTTCTTAAAATGTGTGAGAACTCTCACAATACTCATTATTCTATAGCATCTGTTATGAAATGCTCAGAAGAAGGAAAAAATGCCTAAATACATATTTCTACAGCTAAGAACCATCAAAATTCAAAATGCCTCTGGGGATGGTTTTTCAAATGCTAAGACACAAAGTCAACATGCATCTGGTACAATTTGAGAAACTCTGCAACTCACATCACTCTCTTTCCATTGTTCCTGCTCCTCTCATGTGAGGCATTAGAGCTTGCTTTCAAAGCTATAAGTCTTCAGGTGAAATTTCAATCCCAACTCTGATATCACTAAAGCTAGGCAATATATCAGCCTCATTGGACAACAGGGGTATTCAAACAGTGCTTATGAGGTTTAAAATAGTCAACCAGTATTAAATATGTAAGCTTATAATTCACGGATACAAAAGCCAAGAACTTCAGACAAACCAACACACTAACAGGGACTCATTTATGTGAACTACTAGAATGAATAACAGGTATCTGAATGACTGCATTGCTTAATAAGCTTCATGAGAAATTAATGCAAAAAGGTAGTGGAACAAGTGCAGGTGACAGACACACGACTTTAATGGTCCTATGGAGAACAGCATTTGCAATCCCCCATCTGATTCTGAATCATGTTTCAATGCACTTGGACACAGAATCATGAAGACTTTTATGAATAAAATGTCCAAGTGCAGTGTCACAGAAATATATCTGAAGAAGGAAAGGAAGAAGTGACTCGTTTTTCATTTTAATTATCTGCTCAGAGATGTTAAACCAGACAGTACAGCACCTTTCAAGCTGCATTTACAGTTCTGTAAGCTGGCAAAATATTCTCAATAAACCAACAAATTTTGTTAAAAAGTGAACATTCTAGGATTGCACATAGATCACAATGAACAAATGAAATTAACAGGCCCAATTTAGGTGTTACTGGACTCACAAATCATGCTTTCTTTCTCTCAGATGCTTTTTTAATAAGATATTGATACTTAAAAGAGAAGACAACAGAGAAGCTGTTTTCTCTTTGCAGCTCCCTTTTTATTTGTGAGGCTGAAGATGTCAACTTCATATCAGCTTTCATTGATGCATTAAAAGGAAGGGGGGAAATTCAATCTTATTTTCATCTGGCTTCATATTGATTCTGAGTTTGGGTCTGATAGGAATTTCTTTCCAATGGAATGTTTGTATATGAGAAAAAGGGAATTCACCACATCTAGGACTTTTCATGCTGTATGTAAATTTTAGCTTTAATTCATTTAATAATGATGTAATTTCTGGATCTACAGAGGCTATGCCCAGAGCAGAAAAATCTTTTATTTGTAATATGAATGTGAATTAGAATCAGAATTATTAGAATTGGCAGCTTGCTCAATTAAATTCAAAGATCTTCCAAACTCCGATCAGAATTCCCTGTCAAAATCTGTGCCCTAACAGATTTAAATATAAGCCAATGACTTCCTTCCTCAGGTAGTAGTTTCTTATAACTTCTCTGCCAAAACTATCTTAAAAATAAGTTTAGGCCTTTAAAACCAACACATTTGGGTCTCTTTGAATCTTTGAAATAGGTGTTGATAAAGTTATTAGAGAGTGCACCACTCTATATAATATTTTGTAGCCTCCTTATCATCCTAAGAAATGTGGCATTTATGACTCTTATAACTGGTTATTAGTTGTATCTAACTGTCATAATTATATCTTTCTCTAAATCATAGCAAGAAAAGGTTTTCTCCAGGCCATGAATTTTCTTGGACTAGAAGCCAATTAAATGACATAGAAATCTGAATAAACTTAAAATAAGTGACATGGAATAAAAAGGATTTATAACTTCAAACATGAAACTAGATAATAGTATTTATAAACCTATGAATTTTAAAACTCACAGACTAATTTAAAAGCATTTTAGTGATACTGGCAGATGAGAAGTGCATAAACAGAAGGTTCCTTTGATTATCAGAGTGTTTGCTTCTGAAAATTAGAGCACAGCCATTAATCAGAGGGTATCTCAAGGCTATAATCAGTTAAATATATTCAAGAATTGAGGTAATTTAGTATGCTGAATGTCAATCAAAGCAAGGCAAAACATGAAGCAATGCGCTGATGCAAATGTGGAATATGTATGTGCCAAGGTGGCACAATGGAGAAATAAGTGAGACTCACGTTCCTGATGTGTTACAGAACTTTGAATAGCCAGGAATGTGTGAATTCAGAGGATGCACCTGCAAGATTTCAAAATGCCGTTCTATATGACTGAATGGTAACTCAGAGCAAACAACTGCTACTCTGTGATGACAGAGATCAGATAACATCACCCTTTAGGCACTACTTGAAAGGACTGTGTAGAAGGAGGAGGACATGACACTTCCACTGTGTCTTTCTGAATTTCCCATCAACATCAAGAGAGACCTTATATGGGAGCTCTGTTGCATGGCAAACACATCTTCTAAGAAAGTGCTTTAAGTACTTCAATGAAACTGAAAATAGGCAAGAGCCACAATGATACAATTATACTGTGTAAGGGCAAAACAAAAACAATCTGACTCCTTAGGTCTCCACAAGGACAAACCTCACCAAAATCAATCATGTGTCCAAGAGCCCTGTTATTTCTCTCAAAGAAAAAAACCTGTGTCTCTTCATATGCTAAAAGTTTCTATTCCCCTATAGATAATTTTCCAGATTTACTGATATTTATCATAGGAGAGGTGACTGATAAAGGATTGTTCAATTCAGAGGTATTGAAAAATTAGTATTACTAAATCATATGCTATGCTTTGGATCACAATTACAGAAACTGCATCAATCACAAATACAAAACATGCCTTTTTTACTAGGCATGTAAAAAAGCATATTTTTTGTTAAGGAAAGCTTTTTTTAAAAAATAAAATTTAATAAACTTTAGTCTTTTGGCTTTGTTTACATTTATTTAGAAGATGGTGTAGCTGCATAAAGTTTTGATGGACGCAAGGGGCACTGAAAAAAACTGAACTGAGGCCTAATAAATATTTGAAAATCTACTCAAGTATGTTTTGAGGTAAAAATACTTGGAGACATGTCAGAAGAATATTATTAGGTACTATTAATATGAACTATTATGTTATTATATATCCTTATTTATATGAGGATATATATATATATATCTCCTTTTTTTGGTCATTCTATTGAGTATAGCTTAAGGCTATGTATGACATTATTGGAGCAGAACAACTGAACCACTACAGCCATTACTATATTCTTATCTGAATCATGACAGAAAAGATTGGAGATGCCTACTATCCATAATTTTCGTTATAATGAACCAAATTTAAGCAATACTTTATTTATATGATACCTCTGTCATATAATAAATTGATGACAGATAAAGAAACCAAGAAGCAAGACAACCAGCCTTTTAGATAACTAATTCTTATGGCTGTTACTAATTTACTTGATGATCAGCTAAAGTGCAATCCAACTGTCTGTTAATATCTCCTATTGTATTTAAATGGAAATAATCCACCAGAAACTGCTAGGGGATCTTTTATGAGTAGTAGCTTTATCAGAATTCCAAGGAATTACAGTTAGGGAAGATGTACTAAAGGTGAAACTTCTACCTAATCATTAGTATGGAAATTTCAAAATGCATCAGGGTATAATTTAATATTTTTTATTTCCTCTGTCTAAACCTTTCATTTTTTGAAAGATATACATTTATGATGTTCCATCTAATATTTGCCCTAGTGAAGACTAGGCAAAAATAATATAGGACCTAAAGAATGAAAACTCAAAAGCAATTATACATATTGCATGTTTTTTTTGCTTTTTAATTCTCATCTTCTTTCTCTCTTTTTGTCCCAATATATAACCACAGGTACAAAAGAATTACTGGGAAAAAATATGGATTATTTTTGTCTTTTTTTTTTAATCACTGCAGTATATTGTGCATATTCTTAACCTGCAATTTATAATATTTGAACTGAAAGTACCTCAAATTGACCAACTTTCAGTTAATATAAATTAAAGAAAATCAACTACCAGTGAAAATCTCAAAATGCACATTAATAGAGTTATGTGTGTACAATTGCTCTCCTATATTTTACAACAAACATTAGTTTCATTACTGCCTACAAGTTTTTCCACCAAGACAAACACTGTGTAGATACACTTCACATGCCACAGTGCCTTTGTCTCAGAGAAATTAGATTTGAAAGGCAAAGATTAGAAGAAAATATACGTTGCTGGTTGTCATAAGAATAAGATAAGAAAGATTGTTCACTAAATGGAATTAAATTTCAAGACATACAAAATTTCTATAGCTGACACAAGAACTAAAGGTAGAGTTCTTAATTTAGAACAGCTAATTAAACATAAACCCTATCAACCCCAAGCTGTAACAACTTAAGTGTAACATGTCATTTGGTTAATGTTTTAACAGCTTGCTCCTCAGTGAAGCTGCCACTCACCTGTTACAGCTGTACTGTGAAAAAAGTCACCGTGGGAAATAGTGCAATTTTTTCTCAGTGCTATTATTCTGATCACCTTTATTTGGCTATAATCAAGGCCATTTGTGCATGAATAAACAGCTTTCATTCTCTGTAGAAATTTGCTATATTTTTATCAAATAATTCCATTAGTTCACATCTAGAGCAGAAGCAGTAGAATGTAGCATTAGTGACCTAATAAATAACAAAAATAGCACTGTTTATGACATGGCTAATATACAAGCTCTATTTATTTATATGATTATTAACTACAGGAAATAGAAATAGCAGTAGTAAGCTCTATTTATCATTACAATCTGAAGAGGACAGAGGGTTATAACTTCCAAATTATTACTGGAAAATAGATCAACTTGTTCTATCAGTAATTGATATCTATTGAGTAATTCCTACCTCACAGCAGGATGTTGTTTCAGTTCCAATACATCAGCAACAAACAGTACAGATTTACTTCAGAATTTTCTTTGGTTTATCTGTAAAAGATTACATAGTTATGACATAATATAGAACATAGACAATGAATATGCACTTGTTTATAGTACCTAAAGGGCATGGATTCATATTCCTCCAAATTTGTGACTTCACCTTAATTGCACAAGGCCAATGAGTGTTTTTTGACTGAAGCAAAGATATTAATACAAATGGTTCTCTGAAAGACTATTACCTCCAAAAGAAATATGGAACCAGTTTTTAGATAATTTCACTGTGATTATTGTTTTTATGTTGTCATGAGTAAATATAAAATCATCAAGCATAACTTTCAGCATTGTTCTGCACTCATAAAGGCTTAGAAGCATTTGGCCTGGGTGGTATCTGAATAGAAGATGTTACAAGAATATGTAATTGCTCTTTGAGGTTGTAACAGTAAACCAGTAGTATAGAAAAGAGCCTATATTGATCATGCATTTGTGAAATACAGAAAATAGACAGGAAAAACAGTTTCAGTGACTAAATTTAAAGCATGTTCCCATTCAGAATCTACTGGGGTTATGTTTAAATGTTGTTGGAGTCTTGACTTCTTCTTTTCAGGTAGTTTGAACAATGATACTCAAGTTGCTCAACAAATTGCACCAGAATTTCCTAATATGATAGCAACATAAATTTCTTCCTAATGAGGTATTTTGCTCTATTTTTTAGCAGAATTTTTTTTCCCACTTCCGATTTCTATGATGCAAGAAGTTACCCATCTGTGCAGCAGAACTTTGTTGTCTGTCTGTTGAAGTAGATAACTGCAGAATCAGGAGAATAGTTTGCAATACCTTTAGGATCTTAGGGGTTAAAAGGTGCTCTCATAAATGGAAGTCATTATTATTTACCCACAGTGAGCTGAGGTTTATGACCAGAGTTGCAGGGAAGCTTCTGTGTGTTTCACTTTTTCAAGATGTCTTAGTTGAAGTTCAGTAGGTTCAGGTACTTATCATGGAGCCATAGATTAACAAAAGAGTTGGAACATATCTGAGGACATCGTTAAAGTTCAGTTGCAGGAAGTGTCTTACAAAGTCTTTCTCAGAGATCAAAACAGGAAAAACACTTAGAAATACACAGTGTGAGCAAAGACTGATGGCCTCTAAGAAAGGAAAGGCAAGCTTCACCATCTGGTTACGCTTCTTTGAAGACAAGACTACCATAGGAGACAAAAAATGGAATTCAATGGACATAACATGTTCTGATTTCCAGAAAGGATTTGACAAAAGTCCAGCTCATGTGTTGCTCTTTTTGCTGCACAGTGGCTCAAAAGCACATGGGCTAGCTGCCTGTTAGCGGTGTCTTACTGTTCAAAGCGCAGTGGAGAATGGAGGAGGAACGAGCTGAGCTCTGGGGGCATCTGGGCATACTAACTGCTGTGAAATGTCATGCATTGATGTTTCACAGAGTAGCATCAATTGTGCTTAACCCCATCTCTGCTGATTCCTAGTGGAACAGCCAAATTTCCTTCTGGAGCATTGATTTCCTTCTGAAATTCTCATTTTGATCTGCAGGGCTTTTATGCCTTATGTGTCTTACGCATTATCAGCCGTTGGCTCTAAGATCTACTATAAATGGGTTTGCCATTATGGAATTTATGTACAGAAGGTGCTGCTTCACAGCAATGTTTAGAGGTTTGTGCACATCAGAAATAATAATAATAATCAGAGTAAGAAGTTACTGTTGAACTGGGAACTCAATCCAGGACAATGAAGTTAATGGAAAACTTCCTATGGATTTTAACAGGTCATGAGAGTGATGTGACCCTTCAAGTTTCTGTTGTCTTGCAACAGGAATAGAGTTAAATGTAGCCAGTTTTATAGATTAAAGGCCCTATCTCTTCAAGGACATCACATCTTTGTGTGTATTTGTTAAGTCCCAGGTTCTGTAGGTAACAGACCAGATGTGTCAGTGACTTTCCCAGTGAAGGAATCCTTGTACCAGTGCTTCAACCTGCTTTTCCTCTCACATGGCTTTGAAGAGGAAGTAGCAACACTCAACTGGTTCACAAAAACCAGTCCACACATGCTGCTCATCCAGAGCCTGGTGTCTACATGGCCACTGGTCAACTGAATATGAACTACTACAGCAGGAATGCTATGATCCATTATGGATTAAATTAAAGTGTTGCATCGTGTGGTAAGCATTCCTTCATGGCATCTTTACAGTACTGAATATAGGAGGCTGCTTTTGCCAAAGGCTTTGGAGAAGGTGATCTTTGGAGATCATTTTCATGACACCTTTTTGCAACCTATCAGTAGATCTCTGAACCTAATTCTTTTAGTTTATTTACATTTCCTCAACACAAACTGTATCAAATGCATTCATATTGTCTGTGACAAATTGAACTTCTACTGACATCAATACATATAGAAGAGCTCTGGATTTGGGCCTTATTTCTGGACATGAAATTCTTTCTGATGAGGTTGTTCCTTATCTTCTGTGACTGTATTATTTAACTACAGTCATTATTATGAGATAATCAAATGAATAACTTCATAAAACCTTTTGTAAAGGATAATAAAAAAAATCTTACTTAAGAACCAGAAAGGATTAAAATCTTTCTTCGGGGTTTAAAAGGTTTCTCAGAGCCTGGAAATCAATAATAATTCATATCAGTCAAATTATATCAGCCATATTTTACAGAGTAAAAAGCCCTATGAGCAATTTAGATGAAATATGCTTTTTCTTGCTTTATATGCCCTCCTTTTCAGCACTCACAATTATTTTATGCATTGTCCATTCTTATCCAGGTGGTCCCTGGAAATATTTGTCATCATGAAAAATTCATACATCCTTTAGAATTCATGTTCCAAGACACTGAAATAGCTCTAAGAGCTATTGTACCTTTTACATAACTGTTTAAAAAAAAACAAACCCACAAACCATTATTTACATGAATAAATAATAAATACAATTTTCAGAATAAAATTTGAAACACTTTTCAGTGTTTCAAATCAGTGAAGTACCTTCAGAGTTACCATGTTATCTCCATTTCTGTCCACAATCCCAAGTACAGAAGCACATCTTGATTCTAGACATGAAACCAGTAGTTCTATTAGAATTCTTGCTTATGTGACTTAAGTTTACACCTATGTGACCTTTCTGCTCTGTAACATCCAGTCTTTTTATCACAGTTTTGTGCAGTGCCCAACAAAGTGGAAGAAAGTATCAACTGGGATTGCAAATGCTGGAGACTAAACAAGTTTTCTTGTTTTTCTTTAAATATTAACATAATTCTCATAAGCTTGTGAAAGATTTGCATGGGAACGAAGAAGAACAAGAAGCATCTTGATAATTTACACTTTGTAAGCACCCTGCCTTTGGGTCATTTTGAGCAACCTCTAACACCTCCTGGCTCAGAGCACCAATTAGTGGAGCTACCATTTGAATTTTTTAAATGATTGGTGAAATGAACAGCCCTGGAAAACATGCATTAATTAAATTTACTGTTTTTCTAAGTTGGGAATAGTATTTCTTTCCAAGAATTATTGCACCAAAATGGCCATGCCATCATGAAATCTTTGTCATTAAAACGTATAAAATTTGCAATGTATAAGTGGGCATTTTGTATCTGGAATCCTGAACAAAATAATTCAACATACAACACAGTTCAGCACCAATTTTTCAGACATCAGGAATAGCTAAACAGATTTTAAAATGTGCTTGCAGGCTGTGTCTTCACAATAGTCACTTCTACAAAATCCACACAATGTTTGAGTGGGTCACTGGTTCTTACTTTCTTTTTAGTGCAGCTGAACTACTTTTAGTACCCAAGCAGCTTAAGTGAGACTATGCTGAGTCATAAGAAAATGTTTTCTTATGTAATTAAAGGTCCTTTTTCAAAACTGGGTTCAGATTTTTAATCTTCCTAAATATTCACAGAAATGTAGCTCGTCAAATCTGAGGTACAGTGTCATTAAAAAAAAAAAAGAAAAAAAAAGAAAAAAAAAAAAAGGGAAGACCTACCTAGTTGATTTTCACAGAAAACTACATTGAAATTATACAGATTTGTTAAAATAATTACTACAGCAATCAGAAGTAATACTAAAAGGTGTTCTATCTCAGCAGAATTGTTCTTAGTAACTTACTACCTGCCTTGGTCACATATATGGTGGTAATTGTAGTCCTTTTTTTTTAACGTGTTTCAAGTTGGGCTGGTTTTTTTTCAAATATTATATAAATGGGCATGTGTATGCTCAGTGGATTTATCATCTCTGAGCTAAATATAGATTTACTTAGTTTATGAACAAACAGGATTTTGCAAAAACCTGCACACTGAAGTAATTACTGTCCTTCTGATTCCTTAAGTGCATGTTTTTCCTTATGAATATATATATGTTATTGCTGAGTCTATGTAAAAAGCAATAGCTGGTCATGTGAATAGAGCTTTCCTCCTTCAGGCTCTAGATACTAAGCATATTTAAAGAAGAAAATAAAACCTTGCTATACATAGCAGGTTTTTTTTCATTTTCCATGGTTGAAAATAGTTCTAGGAAATTTTAATCAAATATATTTCTAATGTTTATTTTTGTGAATTTGTTTGATAAGAAAATTAAACCTGAGAAATCAATGTAAACCAATAAGATAATTGTGTATTCGAGACACAATTATTGCAAATGTTGAAAAGAAAGAAGAAAAGATTCAATAGATATTTTAAAGTCCTTTCCATTTGGCAGAACATAATTTACACTGAAAAGCTAGTGTTTTCTAATATGATTTTCTGAATATATTAAATTCTGTCAGCTCGAAATATATTCTAGGTTTTAAATGAAATGTTAAAAAAGGTCTGATAATTAATAGTATTGACAAGAGAGAAAACCTTGCCATTATTATGACCTCACACTCTTTTAGCACTTCAGTTGTCATGATTCCAGCTTGAAATTCTTCTGAAATTCTGCTATCTGAACTATTTATCTGGTACACACATTTTTTCTTTACCAGTTACACAAAGATATGAAAAACAAGACCATGAATCTTCATTTTCTTCTTACTGATGGCAATGGTACAACAACAAAGCCATACGTGTGAGGAAGCAAGCACTTTGTACTATAATGTATTGCAGTGCTTTTCTTACTTGGCTTGATGGTATTTTTCCCACTTGCCATTGCATGATTTTCTCTTAGCAGCTTTTTCAGCAAGTCTCACAAGGTTCTGATCCTCATTTTGTATCAAGCTGTGCCATATCCAAAATGTATTGCATTATCTTAGGATGGCACTGTATTTTTCACTCGTATTTTAACTCCAACATTGTAACTGATGGTAGAAGTTTTCCCATTTACAGCTTCATAGTCCTCTGAGACTTGGAGAGGTTTGTCACCTTCTTTTAGAGGTTCCTATTTAGCAGGCAAACCTCACCCAAACACAAACACTTCAGAATCCAACAGCAATTACTCAAGTGGCAAAGTAGTCCTGGTGTACATTCAATTACAGATTATGAAGATGAGATACCTCTTCATTGCTATTTAAGGGACAAACATTCAGGAGCATCAGCAGTGATCAGCAATCAGATAACATTAAACTAATGTTAGAGCAGAGAATTACAATTGATTAAATGGTGACACCCAGATCCTCAAAGATATTTACATGAATAATTGCCATTGAAATATACTACAGACTGATTCTTAAATCTTTAGTTCAGTCTATCCTCCCTTTTTATCGATTACCTAACAGCAAAATAATGATACTAAATGAAATTTTGTAAATCATAGGAAGATATGATGCAAGATAAACAGATGATACAAGATTGAGGAACCTCCCTTGTTTATCCTGAAGACAGTATACAGGCAAGGCACCCCCTAATAAGCTCCCTAAAATCTGAAGTGCTCCAGCTAGATCGTTTATGATCTCTTATATATTTCAACATGGGTTTTTGAACTGTATGAGTCATAAGACATACTGCCTTGTATTTGATTGTGCCAAATGATGAATTTTTGTCTGCGGATTTTTGCATACCGAGACAAATATTTAACTCAAGACAATTCCATTAACCTCATCAGTGCTCATTCCAGGGACTTATCAGAAAACCCAGGTCTAAGGAAAACAATATGCAAAGGTAATAGCTAAAACAGAAGAGTCTTTGTATTGAAAGGTGATCTTTCCCCCTTCTTTTAAATTTTATTTTGGGGTGCTCCAAAAATTTCTGCTGCCAAAATCTAGCATTATAGATGCTAACTTTGAATCAGCAATGCATCTCACTTGAACGTAGATGTTCATTCAGAAGAGTGATTTCCTAAGTTATTGCAATTATGTTGTCTAGAATTCTTCTGAATGTATTTGGGACTTACACAACTAAAACTGAGAGCGAAAAACTTCTCGCAGTTCTTAAGTAGAGAAAGTTAATGCTAATTGAGATTAGTCTTACTCTAGAAATCAATTCTTTTAATCTGTTCTTTCAATTATATTGTAATGACTCCCCTGTAAAATGCCCCATACTAACTATCTTCAAAAGTTCATGTAAATATTATTATTATTATTATTAGTAGTAGTAGTAGTGGTAGTAGTAGTAGTAGTAGTAGTAGTAGTTTTTTATTAATTTTAAAGCTTAAGTGAATAAAAGATAGTCCTTTGAAAAAGAGCATCTGCACATCACAATGAGGTTTTTCACCTTAATTTTCATGCACCCTCTTTGATAAAAAAACCAAACAAAACCTTTCTTTTTTTTTTAAAAAAAAAAAAGGATAAAGTTTCAAAGTTTCACAATATAGTCCGCTTTCGATGAATATTAAATTAATGAGATACTTGGCATTAGATTTTTCTTAAAAGGAATTAAAAACTAGGAAAGCAACTGATTCTTAAGAGGAAGGTCTTTTTCTGACATCAGCTGAAGCCTTCCTCAGTGCTTTGTGATGGAAAAGGAAAAAGACCACAGGGCACTATTCCCTACCTATCCCTTCTTCTCAGGACTGAACCAGTGTGATTTTGACTAGAAAAGTGATCATGAACAAAAATTTATCTTAAAGCCTGGTACAAAACAATTCCAAAGCATTCAATGTTGTTTGATTTCCTTGGATTAAGCATGAAAGAGACATTTATAATAAGGAGGGCAATTCAAGCCAGCAGGACAATTAGCAGTTTCTCTCTCAGAACACGTTTCCTTGGTCCTGGTTCTGCTGCTAGTGGCCAATGCCAGTGAACTCGTTTACTGACCACAGAGCCATCTTGCAGCTGCCTGACAATGCCACCTGCTTCTTCACTACATATTCCTGATTTCTGGTATTGGCTCTTCCTTCAGTATCCCCTGGCATGGCCAGACCAACACCACCTTGTGCAGAGGAAAATCAGTTGTTCAAATATTAGTAACCAATCAGTACTAACTTAGATAAAAGATTATTTGGAAAATCAAATAGGCTCATCTGGGATTACCTCAAAAGATAAGCAAGTCTAGAATGCTCCAGCTTTCGCAGAGTTAGTTACAATAACAGTGTATTTTAAGTATTTTTTAATTCTAATGCCATTGTCATCTGTCACTTCCTTTTTTTTTTTTCCTTTTCTCTCTATTTCTTTTTCTTAGTTAAAGTGTCTTTGAAATAATTGCATTTATAAATTCTGTTTGACACATGAAACGAAGAAGGAGAGGAAATAGAATTGACATCCATCTTATAGAAATCAAAATGAGATTTATTGCTTCAAATATTTAATCGATTTCCTCAGGCTGTGTTATAAATGCACCTGCATTACCAGCTGCATGTCATCAAAGATCACAAGCAATTTGTTCTACAATAAAACTGGAAAAGTACAATCACTATTAAGTAACACCTGTGGAAATCAAGGTGACACTGGTAATTTTGGAGAAGGTCATTCTATTACCAGGGCACATTAGGTAATGGAATGTAACTGGGAATACATGTATTAACAGCTTCCAAATCAGCAAGAGTTTCTGATGGTATGATAAATGGAGAGCAGAACCTGTATAGTACAGAACTATATGTTTCCTCATATAGAAGAACAGGATAAGGAATAATTACTGAGGAATCTAGTAAATTGGACCAAGCATACAAAAATTATTTAAAAGAATTAACCAAGATGTTGACAAAAAGGGTAAATCATGCCTAGATGGCAACTAGCAGCTCAGAGAGTGTTCTTAAATGACATAGTATTCAAAGTTGACAGAGTGTTACACCAAGGAACTAGATTCCTCACATTCTTCCACAAATATAAATATAAAAAATATAAATACAAATAATAAATATAAATATAAATGTAAATATAAATATAAATATATTTTATTTCTATGTATAAAACTGGTAAGCCTGCTTATGTCAAACTAAATTAAGAAAAAGTACATATATTTTCATACATTTNAAAAAAAAAAAAAAAAAAAAAGAAAGTGCTGCTTGCTTTGTTTAAGCACCATCTGCTGATAAAGATCAGGTAGGCTACAGATGCCACATGACCTTGAAACAGACACTGTTTTTACTACATGAGATTTCTTTTCTTTATAAAGAGTTTAAGTGAAGAGTAGCAATATTCAAAATGAATTTGTGGGGGTTGGGGGCAATGTGCATGCATGTGTCTGTGTGGCTGTGCTCTCTTCTTCTTGAACAAAAACCTGAAGGCATTTCTAAAATTTAAGAGTATTTTGAAGCAAGATGAAAAGAAAAAACAGAGGTAATCGTTTCTATCTGTAGGGATTATGTTTGTAAAGTCATATAGACTTAAAAGTCAAGGTTATAAACATTTTTTTAGAAACAGAAGGCACAGCTCTTATTAAGATGTATTTATTTATACCACACAGTACCTTACTGCACAGAAAAGTATGTGCACGTTAAGCTTGGAGAACATGCAAATTTTCGCAAATTGGTCTTCAGAGGATACAAAGCATTTGTTTTATGAGGTAAACACTACTAACTAAAACCATTTAAAGGAATGAATCTATAAAAGATTTTTAGTAAAAACGTAAAAATTGTCTAATTAGTTCTAAACCAAGGATGTGATTTGGGGAGTGAGGCGGGGGGGAAAAAAACAATTAAAAAAAAAATAAATCCCCAAACTTTAATAATGCATTTGTAAAACATTAATGAAATAATAGCATAAACCTTGAAACAGAGTTCCGGATATGAACGAACATTAGTTTAGAAAGACTATTGCACTCATTCTAATTTGCGTGTGGTCATGCATCATGCACAACACCAACCCCTGTCAGATCAATCAGTATCTCAGGCAGATGCCAGCTGTGTAAGCACACAGCAATGAGGGTCAGTATGGGTTGGACACCATTCCTTAATCTTTCTCATGTTTCCAGAGATAATGTTTTGGTAGGATCAACGGTTATGAAACATCTCCAAATACTTTGCACTGAGAGCCAGTATGATCTCTTTTCAGGAGCTTACAGGTAGCTCTTGGTTTAGGCATTCAGACACAGCCCTCTGTGCCTGTGCTTGGAGCCCTGCGCAACTCAGCCATGGCTCAGGCCAGAATATGCCATTCTTTTTTTCCTGCTGTCTTTTTGAGACTCGTTGATGCTTGTTTTCATCTCCTTTATGCTACTTGAAATTTAAGAGCTGTGAAAATGGTAGAATGTGTGACTTTGTTTCTACATGACAGCTCAGGCTTCTTAAGATACTTAACCATATATTTAATGTTTGCTATTTTGTAAACGTTTCAGGAGACAAACACTCTCTTTTGGTGATGCCTTTAATGTATTACTCTTTCAGGTTAGAAGAGCATTGTAAAATATCATATTCAGTATTTTTTCTAAGAAAAAAGTCTGAAAGCTTGTAAAGGTAAGCATAAGGTTTCAGATATTTATTGCAACTAAATTCACTTTTAATAGATTTGATAATCAGTATTTAATGAAAAAAATCCTAGCACTAGAAAAGATTTTTTTTCAGAGTTGTGATATATTATTCATTCTATAGGATGATTATCAGCAACCAAACCATGCCTCCAGTCCCTCTTTGTATACATGATTTTTCTTTATTATCACACACCATTTCAGGACCTGAGTTTCAGCATCAAACATTTCTTGGTGGAACACATCCCACAGAACATCATCTCCCTCCCTTCTCATCTCCTAAATATTCACTCTTTGGCTTCTGCTGCAAATTGATTTCTTTCATGTCTGTATCATCCATGGACCATGCCAAATTCTTCTGAGACTTTAAAGTTGGATTTAAGGGCATAGAATTAAAGTCAAGTGTAGGCTAAGAAAAATGAATATATAAACTAGAAATTTCAAATGACCGGTGAGTTAAAGTCAAATGTTTTTGTCTTTTTAAACATTGTTTTTACATTAAAATCTCTATCATGCAAGAGCATCCTTTTTTTGCAGCATGATCATTTATAAATAGAAGATGTTACTAACAGAAAAACATCCAAGCATTTGCTTCCTCATAACCAGTCTTGAAAATCTCAGAGGAAATTATATTCTTGATTCTGTTTTTTTTTAAGAAAAAAAAAATTTTTTTTCCTTTAAAATCTTGGTATGGAGCTAACGAGAAATGTAAAATTGTATACACTCAATCCATACGCCATCATGGGTATAAGGTGTAATATAATTAAAGCAGGCAAGAGCACTCAAGGGACCCTGTTTCCCACTCAGCACACAAAACTGTTTTTGAAATCAAAGAATTCTGTCAAATATGTTATGATGTAGCAATACTCTTCTTCGTTTTTGCTTTTAAATCTGTTCACTGGAAATAATGCAAAATTGTCACCACTAGGTTATTAATAGAGAAAAGTTGTGTCAAATATCACTATAAAAAAACCAAGGGAATATTCACCTTTCAAAATTGGCATTAAGGTACCATTGTGGCATATATTTCTAATATCTATTTATGGATTATCACAGAATAAAAGACCAGCAAAATTTTGAAATGTTTTTTAAAGTCATACACTGAAATATGATCCTGTGTTCAGTGCTTTTTGCCACTAGTTCCTTCTTCCTTCATCAGAAGACCTTAAAATGCATTATTGCAAGTGAATGCAATACTTGGTACCTTTACGAGTGCTCATCATTCATTCAAAATCAGGTTCAGTAATAAATGAGAGTGAAATAAATTAAGAAAAGTTTGTGTCTGATCTTCAGGTATTATGAATTTATACAGCTCCAGAAAATTCAGTGAACTTGGATTTTCTTGTTAAAAATGTATAAAAAATATCTAAGTTCATTTTTGTAGTGTAATGATGTCAGAATTTAATGATTAAGAATGACTTTCAGAGCAAAAAGCTCAAGAATGCAGTCTATCTTGGAAAACAACATACAGTTTAGCACAAATATAATAGAGCAGCTTAAGGATCATCATCTCTTCCAAATTTATGCTAATATATTACCCAGTTGCATATAGGACAAATAGAAACACTGTAAAAGAAGAAATCTCTAGTAATACAGAAGAACAGGAAAATATCTGTTTCAGAGCAATTGAAGGACCTTGTAGTATCATCTGACCTATTTTCTATTTTCTATACATTGCATGATGATTACAACTGGTGAATAAAAAAATCAGAGCAGTCTCAAATGCCTGCATTTGAAATTGAAGCCAAGAATGTAGATTAACACTGGAAATATGTTCCTATTTTCATAATGTTTTTAACTGGAGTTTTCCATCAAAAAGTTACAGAATTGTAGAGAATTTAAAGCACAGTTATAAATCTCAAATGTGAAATGTCAACCTCCCCTTAAATGACAGGTTCCTAACCCATCTCCTCCCCTTTCACACACTTTTCACAACCTTCTTCACCTTCATGTTTGCGACTAATTAATACTGTCATCTTTCTACCACCTTCCACAAGATTCAGTCAGTGTCAGCAACTAACCTTATGCTCTGTTGCTGCTTATAGATTAATTTACTTAGCCATCTGTCTGTTTTCTCTGCTCTAAGTATTTTCACATTGTGTGATATTTTAATAAGCAAAAGCAATTCAATCTAAAATACTGTTTTAAACTGTGAAAGATGCAATGATTTGTCTGGAAATTGTAGCTGGCTTTTTGCAACCATCAATGTCATCATCATGATGGTCTCTCATTCCAGATAGAAGACACTAATCAGCTTTTTATTATCCTTATTTTTATTTCTATTCTCATTTTCTTTACTTTATTATTTCTGTATTTTTTCAGTCATATCCTGTCTTTCTCCTTCTGCTTCCACATAGCCTGACATACCACAGGAGAATTCTATTCATAGGATATTAATGAATACTCTGGTTATTCTATAAAAAAACCAAAAATGCACCAAGTAATTTAGGTACAGGCAGCTAGAAGAAGAACAAGTATTGTCAGTCTCTGCTGGACAAGATTGTGTAGTACAGTCATTTAAACAAAGCTCTGTCAGATGAAGTTCTCAGCTATCTAATTTGAATGAGCATGAATTCCAAACACACACTGTGCAGAAGTTGACAATGGATGTATGTAATATGTACTATGAATGATAACCACTCCCAGGAAGGCAAGTATCAAGAGAAAAAACAAAATCAAATAACAAAACCCCAAACAAACCACCAGAAAAACTATAAATTCATGACACAACTGGATCTCAGAGGCATACAGTTACATGAAACTGCCTGTGAAACCAGGAAATTTATTCTACATTGTGTTACTCAGTTTTTCAATTGGAATTCAGTTTCCTTCCTGTTGTGCTATAAATTTTGTGAAATTAACAAGCTGTGTTGCAAATAAAGAAAAAATTATTTAAAAAAAAAAAAAAAAAATGGGCTGAATATAAGTACTCAAAAGTAAGTCTGTCACTGTTCATGTCCAAAAGTCCAAAAAGTCTTTGAGACCTTTTCTAGATGGACTTGGTAAATCTGAAAATAGATTTTAGAACTGCAATTGAACAAAACAAATGCCTACAATCACATTAATTTCTGCTAAATGAGAAAAATCCAGACTGCACACAGGATCAGATGCTACCATTCCTAGCTTATTATTAGATAATGCCTGCGATGGATAATGAGAGAGGAAGGTTTGAAGGGCAACACTAGAAGAGAGGAGCATATTATCAAGGAGATACACCATTAACTCACTTGGAAAAGAGAGAAAATCTGTTTCTGATTATGTATAACAGAGATGAATCAGAAAAAGAATTGTAGTGGCATATAAAACCACATGTTAATTCTGCGGAATTCAAGATTTCTAGCTTTGAGAGGTATAAAAGCTTCATTTCTTAGGTTCGTCTTTGGTGTGCAGAGTTATTGCACTTGTATCAGTTGAAAGCAATTAAGCCTATGAAACCACTAATATTTTACAGGAAACACATTGTTCCTAGGAACTCCCAGTTTAAACATCTTTCTTCTGCCATCTTACTGTTGTACCGATAGAACAATAAAATTGTGGAAGAAAACACTGATCTTTTCAAATGTGATGAAATACAAACTATTTATTTTATTTATTTTAGGGAGGACTTTTTGCTGCTATTTATTTATAATTGAACCATGAAATTAAAAGTTCAAGGGAAAATTTTTATAACACTATGGCATCTTTCTCCTGTGTCTTCATTTAAAATACATAATGCTACAAATTCTGAAGACTAAGGGAAAGATATGATTGACTCTTCTGAAGTTCATCCACTCCCCAGCTTCAAACCAAGTCTGGAACGCCCTCTTATTAATTCCTGTTCATTAACAGAATCCAGTCTCTCATTCAGCAAAACTTACTTAAGACAGCTCAATGGGTTTCCTTTTTAAAGTTTCAAATGGAATATGACAGTAGGAGCATTAGAACTGAGAATGAGTTGAATTCTGAATACATCTTTCCCTTTATCTGAATTTTTTCCTTTCAATCTTTGTTGCAAATTCAATCGATGCAAATGAAATCCATCACTGTAGGAAAAAAAAAAAAGAATTTTTGCTGCAAACTTTTTAAAATTGCTTAATGCTATGAATTTCATCCTTTTTCATTCATTTCCAGGCAACTGTCTATTTTGTTATCATTTCAGATGTCCAGTCTGACTTCCCTTAAAATAGTTTCAGAAAACTGCAAAATGTCTTGATTGCCTCCTAAATACATTTCATCTTGAAAGCGTAATTATGGGAGAACAAAGCTTAAATTAATTGCATTTTTGTTATTCATGGTGCCCTTTATCGTGGTCTTAGTTTGATTTTAATGACATCCAGTAGGTTATTTGTTACCAAGGTTTTCTGTTTGCCACTTACCTCCTTTTTAAGTACTTCCTTATGAACTTGTATATCACATATTGTTTTTAATCAGATAAAGCATAGATAACATCATCTATTGCCTAAGTTTTACTCTTTTCACCTTCCCAGTTTCTGTGTCTGGATCTAGTACTAATCAGTCCTTTCCTGAGAACTTTGATGAGATAACATAGTTATGGTTTGTGTGAATTCATCCAGCCCACAGCTTTTGTCTCAAGTTCAAGCAAACAGAAAATTTCCCACTTTGTGATTCCACAGAGATGAGTGGTAAGGAAAGTGGCTTCTGCAAATTATATTATGCTTCAAGTTTTCTTTTAAAATGTACTTAACAAAAAGTTATAATTAATACAGGTTGAAAATCCGAATTCTTCTTGACTGCAGTATTTCAGCTCTTTCACTGGTTTTTGCTATAATTTTTTGCTGTTTCAGAATTAAAAAGATGTATTTCCCCAGGCTAAGAATGACACAATGAAATAAAAATATCAAATTCAACTACAGACAAAACTGCATAATTAAGCTGTTGAATGGGTTAAAAGTGTTATAAACTATTTTCGTTCCCCTGGACATTTAAATGGGAAATTAAATGTAGTTAATTCAAACTCAAAAACAGCTGAAGACACACTTGGAATTATTTTCCATGAAAAAAAACATAATAGCCAATTATAAACTATGATGAAAAAATTGCTATCCATAAACATAAAGCATTCTTAAAACATCACTCTTAGCCATCTAGGCTTGTGCAGCATGCTAATAATTAGTGTTTACTGGAAAACCACTAGGGCTGCCTAGATTTTATTAATTTCTTTAACTTAAGTTCTACTTGTATTTTCAATTGCCTTTTAAGCGATGGGCAAAATTACTGAGAGAGTAGAAAATAACCTTTATTTTTTGAGAACCTTCTGTACTTAAACATTGAAGATACTTTGAAGTTCCCAGCATTCCTATCATTTATGACTTTCTTTTCAACAAGCTTGTCTTATAATACAGATAATAAATACAAGAGCATTGAACATAATGTGAATTTTCAGGCAGGAGAACCTACACAGTTTTTCATATTCATGACAAACCTAAAAATTTAGCACTTGTCTAGGTGTTCTGCTAAAAGAAGTGTATTCATAAATTTTCTGTGTTATGCTGCTACATTTACTCCGATTGAAGAACTGAGAATTGTGTGCGTGGTTTTATTCTAGGTCTCTCTTTATAAAGACATTCAGTAGATTCCAGTAACTGGAAAAGGTCTATTATAAAAAAAATAGAACTCTTTTGTACAGTCAGTGATTCTTTCATCAAGACTCATATTTAAGATACATATACCATAACAGTCTCAGAGGTCAAATGCACATAAAGAAGAGTAACAGAACAGAAATATGAAGTAGCAGATTGAAAGTCCTTTGAGGATTGATGGTCTTGGTAAAAAACTAACAAAAATCAGGTTAGAATAATACATCAGGCAGGGACATTAGCCAAGAACAATCTCCCTGTTAATTAGGAAATAAGCTGTCTTAATGAATCATCCTGCAAAACACTGATTGTGGACCTAGCTTTCAGGTTTTAGAATCACTGGGTGATTACCTTACTAATCTATAAATGGGTAATTTACTACATATTTGAGAAACTGTAATTGAAAACTGACAGCTTGGATGTTATTATTAATATTAAGCAAATAAAATACACATTCTATAATTAGCATAACATATATATATATTTATGATTAAAGGATATATGACCATCATGCACTTGATCATCAATTCTATAACAGATTCTACTGAATCTTGATTTCATTTTCATCACATTAAAATTAGTATGCTGTATTTTTTAGGTCATCAATATTTGGATACATGCCAAGCCAACAGGAAAAAGATTGCATAAATAAGGGCTTTTTCTTTGTATGCAAATAATAACATTGTGACCAGAAATTACTAGGTGAATACATTTTATAGATGTGAGAAATTACCGAGTGATTTCTGCCAAGAACAAACCTGTGCTCTGGGGTTATTTCTTTCAGGGCTGCTCATCTTAGGAAGTTTGCTTGAAGCCTGAAAGTTATCTTTCTTATACATGGTTCAATACACTCCTTTTTATTTTTTTAATAGACAGGGTACATTTTCTATTTTGTGATAGGGACTGAATACATAAGCATTCATGATTTCCTATTTTTAAATAAACTGTATATGAAAACACCTTCTGTTAGAACATAAAAAAAAAAAAATCCATACTTCGATTTTTCCTCTAACTCAATGTGTTAGCAGAAATGTAATTTCACCACTTGGTACCTCAGTTTACAGTGGGTAGAGAAAGACAATGATTTCCTCAAATGGTTGTTTAGAGGCCTAATTAGGTACTCTTTGTATCATTCTGAGATCCTCAGAGGAAAGCAATTAGAATGTGCATATGAAAAGTATTACTATCTAATTAATTTGTTATTGAAAAATGACATGATTATCTGACATATTCTGAATATAATTGCACCCATTACTATTTTTAAGGCTCCCTTTCAACTTGCATAGAATTTCACACCTGAGAAAGAAAAATGTTCTCCTAATTGAATCATCAGTTCTATGAATAATTCATCAGAATGACTTTGTGCACAATGCATTTTACTAGGCTTCATTTTTCCTGTCTGCACTTTTATCCGATCAAGGGGCAGCCTTTTCTCTGAACTGGAGAGACATGGATCTACCTGATGGGTGCACCCCTTGGTTACAATTGGCTGGCTGGTCACACTCCAGCTAGGACTCAATGTCCAAGCAGAGATCAGTGATGAGTGGCGTTCCTCACGGGTCAGTATTGGCACAGTGACAATATTTTTGTTGGTGACATGGAATGGTGGGACTGAGCTTTGAGGGACTTGACATCTCAGTGTCTTCTGCTACATCACAGAAACCTATTCCTTTCCTTACTGCAAATGAATTTCTACTTTTATTAAATTTTTTGTTGTTTGTTTCCTTTTGTTCGTTGAGCTCTGAGGTTCTGCCAGTGCCAGAAGATTGGGCAGATAATTTTTTATATTAAACAAATATTTTCTATCAAAGAAATGATAATAACCTCCTACAGCTAAAGGGGTATTATCTGTGATCTATGCACTACTATGGGACTTTTTTATTTTTTACTTTTTATTAGTTCTTATGAAAATCATCCTGAAGCAAGACTTGAAGAGCATTTTTTGTGACTGCAGCTCAGGTGTGGTAGACATGTTCAGGCAATAGCTCATTTAGAAGAACATGCTCCTCCATCCCCAATCAATACTATGGGTACAGATCAGAACTTTATTCCCAAAATAACCAAAAAAAGTGCTGTTTTTTTTTCCTCATCATAGGTCACTACATAAAGGAAGGCAATGCTGTAAATATGCAGATGCTTTGCCATTTCTGTCCTCTGATGGCACACAGGAAAGTAACAGCATTGAGACATGCTGAAAGGCAGGTCTGTGAGTTAAATAGCAGGAGCAAAATCTGGTGCCATCGTAACCTCCTTCAGTGCCTGTGAACTGTTATGAATATAGACTGAGTTTTTAAAAAATACCAGTAAGTCTCACATCTTATACAACAAGTGAGATTTAGTGAGGATATTTTATATGGCTCTAGTCTAAAGCACTGTCAGAGAAGACAGCAGTACTAAGATGAAGCAGGGTGGTGTCAGGCAGAATTTTGCGTGTCTCTTAAACAACGATGTAAAATGTAACATCTGTTCTCTACCAATGTTTCTGCGTCATTTCAAAGTATTTGTACAGAAATATTGAAGAAGTACAAATTTAAAGACATTAATAGGAGCGGATTAAGCAACTGCCTTCAGATATGAAGTAGTATTAGAAATATTAATACTACTGTATTTTCTTTTATAAATATCACCTATGAGAATAAAAAGGAGGATATCAGAAAAATTGGTGGAAACTAATGCAGTCTCCTTTCTACTAGATTTTTGGTAGCACTCCTAATTAGCACTACAGCTGATCAGGAGCAGGTTCTAGCTATAGCTCATCTTTGAACAAAATTTGCATGTTCCTAAATATCATTGCTACTTAAATGCCATAGAGGATTTATTTGACTAATAAAACATTACTAGTGAGCTTTCCCAAAAGAGAAAGATTCACCTTCTTGCTATAAAAACTGTAACAAAAATAAATGAATGGCACTTGTCTGTTCCCCCTGAACAACACTTCCCTTATCATAGAAAAAAAAAAATATCAAACTGAGTATTCACATGAAAATTTTATATTTCTATGATAATCTTCTTGAAGAATAAGGTGACGTCTCTAATGCCAGCTTCTACAGATGTTTTATTGATTCCCTTTTTACTTAAGGTCTGGAGTAGAACCCTGACCAAACCTATATTAATTAATTTCAGGCAAAGTTCAGATACAGTCTGAACAAAGCCAGTTGTTTTTTTTTTTTAAAGTAAATAAAAGATGAAGACATTCAGGTTCATGTCTATAATTCTGGCTATTAGTGAAACTTGAGTACCATTATTGACTGTTTTATTAATTATGGGAATTTGTTCAGTCTCACTGCAAAATTTATGAGGTACAACCTAAAAATGAAAGCAAATCTACTGGAAAGAATGATAACTAATACAACACATTCAGATTTTCATCAGGTTGCAGACTAGACCAATGAGGACTTGTTGCCCTTGAAGAACAGGAAGAATGCTGTGCCTTTTCTGATAAGACACATCACTTCTTTAATATCTCAGGAAGTTACTCTGGCCTACAGATTTTCCTCATGGTGCCCAGATAGGATTATACAATACTAATCTTCTGGTATAACAGTGAAGAGAGAAATATTCTACTAGAGTAATCAAACAGGTATTATTATGTTGTTAAGCAACCTTCTACCTATGCAATCAATTTATAGTGTAGAAATATCTTTGAAGGCACATGCCTTAACAGAACCTGAGAGAGGGCAGATGAAACTAAAAAAGAGCTGTTAAACATCAGCTAAAGGTATATTACTGCTCTAAAGTGTCTAAATACAAATATTTCTGTATAAATAAGAAATTAGCTTTAATGATTCACATATGCTTCCTAACTTTTTAGCTCATTATAGAATGTCACCCTGATCTACCGCCTTTGATATTATTTCAAGTTTTACTACTTCCTTTGCATTAAGGCTATAGCATTACTTCAAATTACTTTCCTAACCACATTTGGTATCTCATAAATTCAGTAGACAGTTAAAATAGAGAAGTTTTACAAAACATAAGCTCAAATGTCTTTAGTAATGAAATTATTTCTTTCTAACTTCTTGCCTGTACAGCAGTCTGAGAAAAGTGTGGCAACTTTTTTTTCAAAAAACCAAGGAGCAACACAGCAATTCTACCAGCTCTAGCCAGAGAAATATTTCACTGAATCATACTTCTCTGTGTGTGTATATGTGTGTCTGTGCATCTATGTTTCTGTGTGCCTGTGTATGTGTATGATTTGGGCTACTTTAGTATGCAATAGAGTTATCTTGCCTTTTGGTGTTTTTTTTTTGGTTTTTTTTGTTTTTTTTGGTTTTTTTTTTTGTTTTTTGTTTTTGTTTTTGTTTTTGTTTTGTTTTTTGGGGTTTTTTTTGTTTGTTTTTTTTGGGTTTTTTTTTTTTTTTTTTTTTTTTTTTTACAATTTCTATTAGAAAATTTTAATTGATTCTACTATTAGTATAAAGGAAGTGATCTGCTAAGCTGGGGCAGTCTGGTTATGAGGAATGAAGTTTTGGGGATATGTTCTACTTTCTCCCGTGTTAATCGACGGCCACTGGAGCTGCATTTGGGCCATGGGCTATGGGTTGGATTTACCTCCTGTGACGTCTCGGACACATTCACCATCCCTATTCTTCACTGAATGTGTCTAAAAGGAATTACCTTCTGTTAATGTTCACTACTTTGAAATACAGTTTGCCACACACACCATTTTTAAAGCACTGAAGCCCATTCCACTCACAGTACTTGAAATTTTGCACAAAATAATCCTGTAGCATGAACTAAGAAGTGACACAGTTGCTTTGGTGTGCAATTGTTTGATTATGTCCTTTTTTTTAACCTGCATAAGTACATTATAATTTCCTAAGTAGAATTGCTATAGTTAATAATAAATATATAATATGAAAAGAATGTCACAAAAGCCAAAAATTTTTCTGCAATATTTAAAACATCTCTTCATAAATGTGCGGAATGCAAAAGAATAGGTTTTGTTTCTGATTGGTATATGCAATGTGAATATATGAAAGTTTATTAGTGTGCAATCTGAATTTTGATACTACTTTCAGCTCAGAATTAATTTGTTTTAGCTAGAGAATTGACAGCATTTTGATAAAATAGAATTAATGCAAAAAGAGCAAAACATTGAAATAAAGAATTATATAATGCAGAAAGTGAAGCTGATAATTTCAATCTGACTTACAGATATTTCATACTTCATTACCAAGCATTATCTTAATTTCAATTAATAATGTTGCTGAAGTCAGTAGTACAAAATTACTAAATTAAAATTATTCCGGTTAAAATTGTAATAATTATAGTTTCACAAACCAATGTTACTGGAAGTTTCATTTCAGTGAATCCCCAAAAACCCCACTAGAATCATATAAGTAATATTCAAGTATTTGCACTTCAAGCAAGAATTATTCTCTGCCATGGGGCATCTGTAATGTGAAACATGATAGAATAGACTAAATTATTTTTTTATTTAAATGAATCTTGAAAATATCAGATCCTATATAAATATGGAACAGATATTTATTTTGGAATGTATACTGTAAACCCATGAAAGTACACCCCCCTAATTAGGATTGTATCTGGTCCACAGAGCAAGCAGAATATAAACTTGATCTGTAAGCAAATTTCAATGTTACAGTGAACATTTTGAAGAGTAAAACTCATCATGCTTTCTGTAAAACTACCTAAGACAAAATAACTTGCAAGTGTTTGTCAAAGTATGTACAGCTAGGAACAATTAACTGAACAGTGGAGCAGCTACAGATCTTCTACCCTTCTTTTCAGTGAAGGATAGAAATTGAATATACAGTAACAGCTATTCATCTCTGAAACTATATCAAATGATAATACTTGATTTGAACTCCAAAAATAACACTCAAAGATTAATTATTTTAAAACTTGGGAAAATGTACTGGTATAGAAAATTAATATAGAACGATTAAATTTAAAGATATAGCTGAATGCCCCTGAATTTGATCTGCTTTGATCATAAATGTTAATTAAATGTGGAATGGTCGTACATGAGTTTGCAAGAGGAAAATTTAACTTCTACAAGACACTTCTTGTTCAATTATATGAGTAGCAAATAATGATCAATTTCAAAAGACATAACATACTGATAGAAGCTTACATTATTACTTCATATTGTGAACAAAACTTCACAATGTGAAATTATTAGTAAAATGTGAAATTAATGGACAAATGTGAAATTAATTAATAAACACAGAAAGGGAATATTGGAGGGTGACCTGTAATCTCAGGCTATGCCATTTCCATTCAGAGCTGATGAAATTTACAGAAAGACTTGTAAATCCAGCATTAAGGGAAATAAATTGAAATGCTGTAGCTGAATGTGCTATGGTGGATGCCTCGGTGAACTATACTATTTCAGATAAAGATTTTGATTGAGATGTAGTCAAACAGACTGCAACAATAGCATGGTGTTCAAACGAATGAAGTAAATAGGCAAAAATCTTAAAGTGAGATATGCAGTAAAATGTAAAGAAACTTTGGAGGATGGAAGATGTTTTAGTAGTCACCTTGAGAATGCTACTGAATATTACAAACAATATTGCACTGATCATATTGTCTGGAGAATTAAAACAGAAGAACTCAGATTTCTAAAATAAATTAAAAGATTGTTTTATGCTGCATATGGGTAATACCTTACAAAAGAAAGGCCTTGTAAAAAATATGGCTTAGGCCCTGCCCCACTGGGTGTAGCTAACATCTAGTCTATTAATTCCCATAAGTAAGAATCAGAAGAATGAGAATTCGTTTGCATAATAATCCATCCCTGTAAAGAAAAATAGGGTCACACCTGTATAAACAAAGAGCTTATCCCATAAGAATCCATGAAGAAAATATGTAAACTAACCAAAAATAGAGAGGCTTGATGGATATGCAAAATGCTATTTACTGACCAATGAACTGAGTGTCAGTGTATTGTTAGCCAATTAGATCTAACACAGTGCCTTCTGATAATCCTATAAAAATATGAACTATGCAGTATAGATTTGGCTTTTCTGCATGAGGAAACTGAGTCCTGTCTGTTTGTATTGTGACAGTTTTACAGTCAGAGAAAAGCACATTAATAAAACATAGGCTGGAGTAGCAGCTAGCAATTTTCTAACCACTGAAAACAGTGGTTACCTGGAGATCCCAAAACTCCAATTCCACAGAAAATCTGAAGACAAACTAGGCTTTATTAAAGACAGAACACAAGAATGACCTGAGTTTACAACTGCTTAGCTCCAAATATGTTGAATCTCAATTGCATTCTTCCAAATTCATAGAAGAAACTCCTCAGCTGGAAAGCTTGGATGAAAATTTGAATATCTTGGACCCTTATATTTTATGTTTATGCCTTGGGAGCTGTCTTGGGGGCTAACTCTTGATGTACATGCTATCATGTCAGCATTTTTGAATGTACTCCACAATACAGAGGTATAAAGAAATTATGAATGCCGGAAGAGCTTTTACATTGACTGGTTAGCAGTACTTGTTACAAGAGTACCAGGAGGCTGAACAGGTTCAGTAAAAGAACGAGTGATACAGCTTTCTTCTGAAGACTGAGTCAAGATGCGAGTATCTTAAGATTTGAAAGCTGAGCATTTCAGATGAAATCTCAGCTCCATTAAAATCACTGGAGAAATTTTCCAATAGCTTCAGTGGGACTAAGTAATCTGTTGTTTAAATATTTCTTAATTTATTGTTATTGACCAATAAAGAGCAGAGGTACCTGTTTTCATGCTTCTCTGCTTAAACCCATGCCAGAACCACATAGCTTTGCCCTTTCAACACTCTCCACTTCCTGAAATCCTTATCACCTAAACAGCAGCTTGTTTTCCAGAAGAATAGGACTAAAGATGAAAAAAATCATTTTAAGAGGTTTTTTATGGTTCACCTATCAACTGTTTAAAAGCAGAAGATATTTTTTTGCTATATATTGCAAAATTCCTCTATGTACAGTTATATATGAGGAACTGTGATGGTCACTAGTGGATAATAAGCAATCTCCTACACAGCAATCCCAACAGTATGCCTGGAGGTGTGCTTCATGGATTAGCTATTTCAGGTTATATCTGAAATATATTTGCCAAAATTTTTCTTAAGAAACAGGACAAAATTTCCTGTGTAGCTAAGGTTACTACTATTTCTTGGGTAATATCAGCAGTGAAGATGTTGGCTGCCACTTTGAGACAAAAGCTAGATTTCCACCACTTTGTAAGATCTTGCTCTGATTCCTTGTTTCGACATTTTTGCATAAAGCCTTTCAATAAAACAAATTTTCTGCGTGGCAGTACCAGTAGATTTTACCTGTTTACTGTTAGAGGAGATTTTTAAACAGAACAGAGTTGTGTTCAATTTGTAGAGAAGATATCTACCACAAAATTGGATAAAATAGTGAAAAGGATAAGCAAAGGAGACCAAGAAAACCTTTCTTCAATAAGCTAGGGCTCATGGGAGTCTAGATATATCAATAAAATGCATGAATACGCCACCTCTCATGATCTCCCAGGAACTCACTTGTCACTTATTAAAAACTATTTCACCAGAAGAATGAGTCAGTTGCTTTACTATGCCCAGGAGTAAATAACAAACTAACAAACAAGTACCCCAAAGCCCCAGTTAAGACAAAACCTGCTCCAGAAAATTTTTTGTGACAGCTAAAATCATTGAATGGCTTGGCCTGGAAAGTATCTTAATGACCATCTAGCTCCAACCCACAACATATTTGCAAGATTTTAGAATGGTTGCATCTAGTTTCAGCAAAATTTAGTTAAGACAGCTGTAGAAACTTCTGAAAATGTTAGAAAAACTTTACTAGTATTCTGTCTTAGGAAACTGATTAGTATCAAGATTTCAAAAAATGCAGGGTACTTAGTGTCAAATAAAGAGCTGCTAGCTAGCAATGGCATGTTTTCCATGGTTTGAAGTCTGAGATAGAGATATATCTATCCATATTTAAGCTTCTGATAAATAGAATTTATTTTCACAGAGACAAGCCAGGAGTAGCAATTCTTATTCACATTAACCAGATGTACTTAAACTCAAAAGATCAAGAAACTAAATTATTATTCTTTTCATTTATGTGACTGACTTTTAAAAAATTACTTACTTTGAGCTATAAAATGTAAATTAATTTATTTTTCCAGGATCACAGAGCAAATTTGTGTGAGAATTTAAAACAGTTGCTAAGCCTTCCAGTTCTTAGCCCTCTGGTCCTAAACACAATCAATACTAAACTGTTTCCCAAGAAACCTGAAGTTTAATGAACTTTCCCATTCATGGGATATAAAATAAATTAGTTTTTCCTTTTGTATTCTCAGATCAGCCAGAGAACTGCATTTTTTAGCATAACTGTAAGGGGTTTGTAAGCCACCATACTGTCTTTTTTCTTTTTAGTTATTTTACACATTCAAGTTTCTCTTACTGAAGAACATAGACAAATTAAGTTTATGTATGTCTCAAAGGAGGAGCTCAAGAAAAACAGTAAATAACCTCTTAATTTAATGGCTCAACACTATGTTTATTATATATAGTAGAATTCTCATCTATCACACCAATGTAGCCATCAGGAGGACCAGGAGGATGGTGAAGGATCTGAAGGGGAAGCCATATGAGGAGTCTGCTCAGCCTGGAGAAGAGACTGCAGACAGATCACACTGCAGTCTGCAACTTCCCTTTGAGGGGAGAGGAGGGGCAGACACTGATCTCTGTGGTGACCAGTGACAGGACCTGAGGCAGCAGCATGAAGCTGAGTCAGGGCAGATTTAGGTGTGGATCAGGAAAAGGCTCTTCACTTAGAGATGCTTGGGCACTGGGACAGGCTCCCCAGAGAAGAGATCACAGCACCAAGCCTGAGCTCACCAAGTGTTTGGACAGTGCTCTCAGGTACATGGTGGGATTACTGGGGTATCCTCTGCATGGCCAGGAGCTGGACTTGATGATCCTCTTGGGTCCCTTCCAGCTCAGAATTCTCTCTGATGATACAGGCGTATTAGGTGACTAACCCTATTTCCCCACACTATATTTTATTAGCATAGCCTAGTCCTAAAACTTACTTTTTTGGCCTTTCTGGTTGCAAAATTCTAAGTTGGGAATTAATACAAGCCCAGGAATAAAATCAAAGTAGGTAAAAGAATATGCCTTTTATTACCTTCTACCACAACCTCTTTGCTTTCCCATAAAGTAGAAATTATAGATGGCAGCCAATACTGTTCAGGAGAGAGAACAAGGACTGTTTAGCTAAAAACATCTTCAGTTTCCCTAATTTTTGTGCTTCAGCCAAGAGCCAGAATAAATTTAGGTTGCATATCTAAGCAAAGAAAAATAATAAACCAAACTTGTATTTCTCTCCCCCTTTCCCTCTGACTTTTTTTTTTCCATGTTTTATCTACTAGTAAACCAAGGATAAGGAAAAAACCACCAGAAATTCAACTTGTTATTGGAAATAATATATCAACAACAAGATATCAGCAACAGAAACTAAGAAGAAAAACTTTCTCTTGTTTCTTAGTGTATAAAACCAAAACGTAGGCTCTAGATTGAAGGAAAACGTGTTTGTCAGACATCTTGATTTGCAATAATTTATCAAGTTTCACAGAGCTATCCCTCTATATACTACTTTTCTTACTCTTTAAATATAGTAACACTAGGGAATTTTTTGTTTATTGTTTCTTCTACACTGTTCCTCTGAAAATTATTCAGAGCTGTGACTGGGCAAAGCTGTCCTCAGGCTATATGAAGTGTCTTTGCACGAGCTGGACAAATGTATATCCCAATCTGTCCTATTTGTTAGGTTCGGTGCACTATTTATATGTTCTCTTTGCTGATTGAATATGAAGTATTCAGTGTTCAGCCAACAGTCCAATAAAAGATTTATATACCTTTATCCCTTTGCAGTCCCATACCTGAGTCCTTCCAAGTTAAGATTATATTTAAATACTGTCCCAACCTGACCTTAAATTCCTTTTACAATTGTATTATTTTTCATGTGTATTGCACATGCTATCAACCAATATAGCCAGAATGAGGAATCATCTGATGTAATCTGCAAATGATGCCTTCAAAACACAATCAAGCCACATTAGCTCAGAGGACAGTGTTCCACACATGAGATGTTAGGTACACAGTGCTAATTTTGAAAATTCATGTTTGACAGCTTCCAATATAAAAAGTTGCGATGCAGCCTGCAGGTTTCATAGCTCTCATAAATCACAGCAATAAGAGAAAGAGGATAGAAGCATGATTGAAAGTCATTTAGTCATGCTCTGTGATTAGTAGACTGAAATACATCTGATTTGTCTCTCTCCTACCATATAATGAATAGAACTAAACAGAATTTTTCTGATTAAACCGAGCTTTTGTCACAAAACACTCATTTGCCAAACAGAAGCATTCTGCAAAAACAGATTGGTTTTGATGAATTACTGAGTAAATGCACAAAGGCTGCAAACAACAAACTGCCTGATTTTCTGTCTGCTCACCTTTGGGGTTGCCAGAATCCAAGGACATTCTGGAAAAACAAACACTTCCAGCATATGTCTTTACAAGACCAAAACCATGTTTGTTTTCAAAGACATGGATTAAGAAAAAACAAAATAAATTTTAACAATCTTCTTAAACTTAAACATTAAGTGAAACATAAACCAACTATATCACACAGGATGATTATCAGAGTTTTGTAAGCAATTAGAATGACTCCAGGTGAATTTAGACCAATCAGGAATGTGCTAGAAGTACCAAATCTGTACTTTATGGTAAGTCCTCTCTGACCTGTCTGGTGGTTAACCTAGTTTCCTTTTATGTGACCAATCAAGTCCACATGCAGTGCTCATTTAAGAAACTTGCACACACAATATATTCCACCTCCCCTTAAAACTGCCATTCCTCCAAATAGCCCTGCAGGGTTCAAGGTACACAAGATTTTATGTATACAGGACCTGAATGTTTCATCCAAGGAACAGCTGTTCTAGCACAAGCCAAGACACAATTGTCAAAATGTAAAGATGTTCATTCTGCATTGATACTACTTGCCATAGGAAACTTTGAGGAAGAACCTTGATATTAATTAATTACTTATTTTGACTTTGCTTGGTGTGGGAGAGCTGTCAAGACCGTAGCAAGTAGTGACATCAAATAATAGCTCCACAGACATTGCTTCTAGTAAAATGCATGTCACTAGAAAGCACTCAGAGATAATAATCTTCCAATCCATCATACATTTGCTGGGAAATACACCTTAAATTTCTCATGCCTCCTGACCATAAGTAGGAAGTTGTTTGCTGAGAAGACACGATGATTTGCATCTACCTGGTGACAGATGAGCTCCTCTGCAATCACACAGTGGTTTGTCTTGCATGGCAAATCCACGTACTCACACCTTGCACTATCCCTATCCACAGTGAGCAATCTAAACGGAAACACAGAAACAGGCCCAGCTGCTATATAGAAAAAACCTGTAGAAAAGCTCAACCCTAATTTGATCATTCACAATCTAAAATTACAGCTCCAAGGACAGAGTATTTCTTTGAGAGTGTTGCTTCCACTGACACAGCTTGATAAAAGTTAAAACCAGATGAGCAAAAATAGAAAATGATCAGTCTGTCCAAACTATCCAGTTCAAGTGAGAAATAGTGCTAAATATGCAAAAGCTGAGAAAGGCAATTAGCTTATGCAAAGCACTTCCTTTCAGTGCTAGATTTTCTGTTATTCTACATTGCTTTATTTACCAAACTACCTAAAATTTATCAAATGCTAAATTCACCACTTCCCAAATCATATCACGTAAACTGATATCCTAGTTAACAGAAAATTTCCTTTTTAATTCTCCTTTTCTTACTTCTTATTCTTTTATTGCACTGAAAATATCCTTATGAAAGTATGCATCCTAAAATATGGTGCATCTATTTAGCATCCTCTACTGCTCACCTGTCCATAATTTCACCTTTAATTATATTTCTTCACATCTCTTACCACTTTTATAGCTTACTTATGAAATAGCTTAACTTTGCCACGGCAATTCTGAACTTGTATTAATAAAGACATTTTAGAGATAAACTT
Organism: Turdus rufiventris; assembly: GCA_013186435.1. Lineage (NCBI taxonomy): Eukaryota > Metazoa > Chordata > Aves > Passeriformes > Turdidae > Turdus > Turdus rufiventris. The sequence continues at coordinate 12,293,445 of PYHW01010833.1, read as the reverse complement.
GCAACTATTTTTTTTCCACAAAGTATTCAAGAGAGCTATCATCTTCTGTGCATAATTCACACACAGGTTTAATACTAGTTTACACTGCTTCTGATTATTTTTCATAAAACTCTCCCTGTGAGTGAATATTGATATTATCCCCTCAAGTTTTTTCTTTTGCATGTATTTTATCAAATAGAAGGGAAAAGTAGAAGGGTAAAGCACATTCTCTTACCTGTGGTGAATCTACATATTGGTTGCAAAGTCCGCACATTGTGCTGTTGTTCTCAGCTTGGCCAGAATTAACCCAGGAGAGAGGACTGCTCCTATGCCAGAATCCTGTAGAAAAATCATTGACACATAGTCACTTTGTAGGGAAACTCTCTGTGTTGTTGTGCCAGGCACTTCATATTTAGCTTTAATGCTTTATTTCTGAAGCACAACATGTGATTTCACTCAGCAGGAGCTGTTCTATATCATATTAATTATTTCGGTGTTATCCACCCTAAGTAAGCCAAAGAATTCCTAAATACATGTGATAGAAAGTCAGATTAAATATGGTCTCATAATGAAAAAGAGATGTGTTATGATTAAATGTGTTAAAGTTTACTTAACAGTTTCAAAATGTCAATTGCCAGCTACCGCAGGAGCCCAGTGAGTGATTTTCACAAATAATTGGTGGAATTTCATTGCATCTTAACACAAACTGACTGTCATACCCTAAGGCCACCCATTGAGACATCAGCAGGGCAGATGAAAAACTATCTAAACTCCTGTTAGTAACGTGAGTGCTCAGAGAGAACCAATTTTAATTCTTTCAAAGCCCCGAGGCACTTAAGAGTCTGTACTACAGGTAGACATTTAATATTTAACAATCAATTTAACCATTCCTCTAAAAGGACTTTCTTTATGGGTCCCTGGAGCTACTTGCATAAGGGCTACCAGATCTTTCAGGTGAAGTGTTTATAGACTTGGAAATGGGACAGATATAGGTGTGATTCCTGTGACTTAACTGCCCACAGAGCTTTCACAGGTAGTTTTTTCATCAAATTTTATTCTGAGATGTACTTTTAAGGATGACATTAGATATATTAGATAGACTGGATACCAAGAAAAATTTTATTCACTGGCTAGGCACTGTTTGAACACTGAAACAGGCTGCCCAGGGAAGCAGTTTACCATGCCAGGAGGTATTTAAAAGTTGTGTATCTTTGGTGTCTAGGGACATGGTTTAGTGGTGAAGTTAGTAGTATCATTAGGCTAATGATTGGACTCAATGATTTTAAGGGTCTTTTTCAACCTTAGTAATTCCGAGATACTATGACCTATTTTTAACATCACTAATAATTGTGTAGCACACTGAAAGAAAGCACATCCACCGCAAAGTTTTCCTGGCATGGTTATTCAAGTCTGCAAGAACATAAAAGCAGTCTGGAGGGCAAAACATTCAGGGTTCATTTACAACTGTTTCACTCAGAACATATATGCAATTGTGGGTCAAATCCTTGAAACACAGGTATGTCTCAAAAGTAGTAGGGTTCTGGTTACACCCACATTTCTGTTAAGATTTTTCCATTTAAAGCACAACTGAGGGGATATCATTCTGGGTTGGGAAAAATACCTGCACCTACAATATTTTCTCACTATGGCTACTGTAGTCAGATGAGACTTGGCAGCTGCACTAAAATGATATTCAACATTTGCTTCTTGCCCAAAGTGCTTTTATACTGTATTCAACACCTGTTGAATAACTGCCTCTGAAAAGTGGGAGAATTTATTGAAGACTCTTAAAGTCTGGGCTCTTTTAGATGCAGCTTTTTTCATTTTTTCACTTCACTTTGTAAAAAACTTTGTCAAACTTAAAAGAATTGTAAATTCCCCTCTGCCAAAAAATTAATAATACTAAAATAACTTCTTATGTGTGAACATGTATAAGACAATTTTTCTTCACACTTTGTGCTCTTGTAATTTAGACTCATGAAAGGGCAAGACATTGGCAGGTGATAACATTGCTGTTTGCCATTTCTAACAAAATTTGATGATTATAAAGTAGTTGTGGATCCTCTCATTATTTTGCTTTTCTGCTTTTTAGATTTATAACTCATTACTTTGCAAATATCCAGTCCCTCAAACCAGGTTCTGTCATGGTAAATATTCCATTTCAGTATCCTGCTAAGTGGAATTGCTGTGGCTGACAATGCTTCATTAGTGAAATGCAATAATTAAAGAAGTTTCCTTATGAATTGTTGTCCTCTTCTATAGCCTTTTTCAGACACTGATTTTAATTTTATTTCAGTGCATTGGTCTGCAAATAATAGGCTGCTGCTTATGTCTAACTTATTTTACTTCAAAATAGCCAAATACTTCCTGGTATTCTTAAAAGATCAGGTATGCAATATCAGGCACAGAAACTGATGTGTCAAGGGGCACCTCATAAGGGTAGCAATAAGGGTTCTCATAAGCATTGAAAAAATAATTACTGTATTTTAGTAAGATTGTTTCAGAAAATCACAACAGTAGGCTAAAACTGTAGATTTGTTTCAACCAACTCTGATTCAAGAGGAAATTTTGTGAGCTTTTTGTGTATACTGATAAAAAAGAAGCTTGTCCAAATATAAGGAATTCATACTGGATTAACTCTTTTCTTAATGTGACAGCTTGTATTCCATCCTATATTTGAATATGAAACCTCCAGAGTTAAAGCTAGAAAACTGGGGCTCTAGATAAAAATTACAATGAGATCCTAGCCTTGTGTATTAAGCAAATGAGGGAAGGTATGATGAATGCTCAGCAGAGGATACATACACATGGAGGCTCTCTAACTATGAGGCAGATTAATGCAATTTCCCAGCCCACTGAAACAGAATATTACACTTAATATCTGCATGAAGCAGCATATGTAATAATGCTATTAAACACTGTTAACAGTTAACAGGTGTGAAAAGCCTTCTATTTTACATAGAAGTTTATATTGAATAGTGATAGCAATACACATGCAGGTTCCACCACGTTGATTATTAAATGGCAAATGGTCAGGGAAACATAATTCCTTGATTTGCTTGGCATTACTGCTATTATTTATTTTATTTATAGGGTTCCAAATAATAGTTTGGGGGGATTTTGGGGAGGCTGAGGACGGGTGAGTGCCCTTAAATGCAAGAGTACATACAATTAATTCTTTGGGTGCAGAACTGAAGCATAAGTGTCAAATTCATGGAGCTAAGAAGTGATTAAAATGGTCAAACGACAATCTGCAAAAAACCACCAAAAGACACGACTTAGAAAACTTCAGAAGTTCCAAATACCTATCCAATGTCACCTTCAAATATTTCCAAAATTATTGAGACTTAAAAATCACATTCTTATTTCCTAAGTTGACTGGATGTGAAGTATTAGTGCTTTAGTATCACTAGAAATGATTGAGAATGCTTATTAAAAAAAACAAACAAAACAAAAAAAACCAAAAAAAACCCCCAAAAAAACATATGAATTGTCTTGTGTCAAGCAAGAGCATCACTCAGAGAGACTCCAGGTAAATCAAGTATACACGAGAAGACTGTGTGTCTTTAAAAGGAGTCCCTATTATCTCACACACACTTCATGACCTACAGAATGAGTAATACTACTTTTAATCTTTCTGAATAGAAGGCTGACCTTGAAATAGGACTTAAAATCAGCAACACTTTTTCTTGCAAGTGCAAAAGACAGTGGGAAGTCATATTCAGAGAAACTGGAATGCATCCAAAAAATAGCACTTCTGCAAGAAGCTGTCACAGAACTACTGTTTTTACAAAGGAAAGCTGGAAATCTTTAGATTTATACAAAGTAATATAGATGTCACAGACTGTTATAAAATTGTAAGGGCTTTCAGCTTTTCAGGGATTGTAAGAATATGTAAGGACAGCTAAGTGTCCTCAAAAAGGTAAAAGCAGGTATCAGAAAATTCATTATAAATACAAAAAGAAAAGATGAAACTGACACCAAATTTTCTTCTAGACAAGGACTATCTATTATAACATAGTCTACATGCAGTTTTTCAGGGAAGCATGTAGATATGATCCCCACAATGTGTCCACTGTGCTAGATCTAAGTTGCTGGATAGATTTTGCCAAAGAGAATTTGGACACACAGTGCATCACTCATGAGTAGCTTGCCTTGTGTATATTCAAAGCTAAAGTTATTTTATTTAGGAGATCAAAAAAGGGACATTTAATCAGTTTTTGAATTTTTAAAAAATGTTTTAATTTGCTGTATATTTCAGAGAAATCTATTTCGCATAGAATTCAAGTCAAAGAACTTTCACCTTGCAGAATTGTTAATAAATTTAAAAGCTATTCACAACATTCTTGTGAACTATAATGCCAGAAAGAAGATTTCTTATGATTTAAAATAAGGGGAGGTCACACATTAAGATCCATCTTGCTAAAATTTCTAATACTTTACCTTTTTTTTTGAGCAACAGATTAAACTTTGACCATTGCTTCTTGGTTTGCCATTGAAAATTTTTGGAAGAGTGCTCTCTTGTTAAATATTAAGAACAGTAAAACTGACAATAAGTAAGTGTTTAAAGATACATAGTCCTTCTGACAATTACAAATATTTGGCCTTTCTGTAATACACAGAAAATGCTGTAATCAAAATATCAGAATCTGTACCTCAGATAAACTACTGTTAGCAATAAAATATTTCATCAAATTACTCTTAAAAATTGAAGGCTGTTTACTACTATAATATTTTTCAAAATGTGACATTGTCACAAATAGGTAGAAGCTGCATGGAAGTCAGACCACAAAATAAAATACACTGATGTATTCATCAGTACATATTAAAATGCTTTACAATTGCTCATGAGTAAATTTTTTTTCACAAATTCACATTCATATATTTTTATGAGCAGAACAATAATGTTGATATTGTTTCATAAGTGTATGGATGGAAGTAAAATTTTAGCTATCCAGAATTTTTGAAAATGTAGTAAATAAGCTTTTTAGTGTAAATCATGGCTATCAGCAGTTCAGTGCCCTGTGGAGTCACTGCAATCTGTGAAAAATTTATTAAATTGCCAGATCTTGTGTGATGTCCCTTAGAAAAAAA